>JAVXUL010000009.1:6206326-6216466 GCA_035590515.1 Trichilia minutiflora | reverse complement strand
GAAAACGGTGATAATGAGACTGTCGGATTTCTCTCAATCTCTTTGTGTAGCTTAAGTATTTCCCACTTCACAACATAAGTAGCTCAACTTTCAAATACAATGATCAATGACTACTCAAAAATCAACCAACTAACTAACCCCTTTTTGTTGAAGAAGCTTGTTTTATATAGTACCCCTTCTTCGAACAGTAATATGACTTGGCATCGAAGAATAGGAAGGATGTGACATCTAACATGGGATAATGTGCAATCGATTTTCTTTAATGATGCTATCACGTCTGTCAATTTTGCAGGCCCGACACCGTCCCATCACCTGAAAATTGTCAGAGGATGGAATAGGTACTTTTGATGGGCTAGTTGTCATTAATCATTCTCATTTTTTGAGTGAGAGGGGCACATGTTCATTGATACTCTGGTCAGAGATCGTCGGAGAGCCAGTAGTCAGGGAACTCCTGGCATGAGGCAATTTTTCTGGGAAGCCATTTTGATTCCTGAGCCGGGGATGATTGTTAAATCTAACTTTCAGATGCCTGCGACGATACTGATTTTTTTGGAAAGCAGATTACCTGGGGCAAAGTTTGTCTGAGACCGCAAGATCCCTGAAATGGGGATACTTGGGACGAAATTTGCTTGAGATCACAGGATCCCTGAACCGAGGGATACCTAAGAAGGTGATATCGCTAGACCGGGGTGTCTAGGACAGAGTACACGTGAGAAGAAAGTACCCTAAGATTATACCTGACCTTTTATCACGTGTCTTACTGATTAGGTATCTACATATCACCTCTGCATTTTCCTCAAAACAATATCATTATATATATTTCATATAATTTATTTTTTTCTCTTTCAAAAATTTTTAATTTTTATTAGAATGATATTCTTAAGAAAAAAAATATAAATAGTTGAAGAGAAGAAATAATAGAAAAAAGATATTGCATACTTGTATTTGGCACAATCAGCTTATAATTTATGTTATTTTAAAAATAAAATAAAATATTGATAGCATTAGATGTTTTCGATTTGTTTGTTAAATTTTTCAATCCAAAATTCTAATTAGATGGTTTAATCTTTTGACTAATAGGTTTGTTTATATATTTGTTCAAAAATTTTATTGATTAAAGTATCTAATTAAGGGCATTGGCCAATGATTGAAATTGCTTTCGTTGTCAGAATTCGTTGATGACAAATCTTACTTTAAAAAATAACCCAATTCATTTGGATTGCTTGAAGAGAGAGAGAGACAGACACACACACGCGTAATTCTTCTTCCCCTCCCCATATGTGTTTATATATAAATTTCTTCAAAGTCGTTACATATGTGTTTTGTATCTCTCTGTAAACAATGAATCCTTTGATGGAAGAATTGGAAGTTATCTAGTAAACAAGAGATGTTGTGCATGGTATTAATCTTCCTCAAATATTAATTTCTTTGGACCTTAATTATTAGCCTTTTCAAAGGAAACACATGAATTCTCCGTGAAAATTTTACTCTTGTCAACTTCCAAGTTAATTAGAACGGTATTCATGGGGAAGTAGTCATGCAAACAAAATAATGACCAGCAGCACAAATTAAAGAAAAACTTTTTTCACATCACAGACTTTCATAAGAGAAAAAACAATAAATAATTAATTTTCATTGATTAAGACATCAATGTGAGTGAGTTTCAAATCATTGAATTTATAGAATTAATCAGACAAATTACATAGGATTGTGAAATCATTAATTACATAAGCAAGCAAGCAAGTAAAAAAAAAGAAAAATAAATACAATTTCGTAAATCAAACTATATAGATCTCTCTCTGAAATTCTACGTATACACTACTACAGTTTAAAGAATAACAAATTAATTTATATATGTAGGATCCTAACTAGCTTTGGAAACAGATGAATTTAATTTATGCTTTTAGTTATTGACATCATTGATTCCCTTGCTCGGCCCCGACGGAGGTACTGGCGTACCTTTGGGAAGAACATTCAGAAACAACGAACGATATTTTCCGGAAACTTTCAGAGAACACGGATGCTGTTTCACTTTCTCCTCTTGGTCGATAGGAAGTGCGATATCAAAGATTGTTTCAGGTTCAGTTATTGGTGAGCTCGGAGAGAGTTTTCTAGCTGATGAAGATTGAGATGTAAGTATCAGAGAGAGAAGGAGAATTATTATTGCCGTGAGGTAATGGGGTTTCTGTCTTTCCGCCATGGATGATCCCAGGAGAGAATTTGTGTTTTGCTTGTTGTGTTAATGAAGTTGGGAAGGCTTTTATATGGGATGAGCAAGTCATGAGCGGCGGGAAACCACCAGTGAAACGCAGCGTTTTTTTTTATGTGAAGTTGACAAAGTCATAGGTTGAATTGTCAAAGGCATGGGTTGGGGTAATTGCACGACTCACGCGCTGGGTTGGCACTTGACACGACATGAAAGCAACCACGGGTCCACGACTCGTATTTGGAATTGGATTTTAACGAAATCTCGATGATTAAACCCATACGTAAAAATATAATTGTGTAATAAATAAATAAATCGGACCTCATGTTCTAGACATTACTCATTAACTAGTTTTACGTAATTTAGAACTTGATTTAAAATTATTATTGATTCATTTGTTGTATATGTTTAATTCAATTCTCTTTAAAAAAAATAGTTTTGTGAAAATATATTATTTAAATATAACACTGAAAATATATTAATAATTCAATTAAGAACTTATACTAGGATAGTAACAATCAAGTCCCTAGGCTAGGTTAAGCCTTTTGGTACCTTTATGAATAAAAAATATAATTTATCTATTTATATCAAATAAACTCTTAATTTTTATTGAAAAAATTAAAATATTCTTTTGTATTAAGTAACATATATTATTGTATTATATGATAAAAACAATATTTTAAAAATAACTTTGTAATTTTAATAGGAGTAGGATTTGTTTGATATAATATGTAATTCATATTTTTTTATGGTGGATAGAATATATGAAACATTAATGATCCGGAACTATTATTTTATTTTTAAAAAATCAACCAATCCATGTGAATTTTTTTGGAGTCGGCGTGGAACTGGAGTATGAGCTTTGAATTGAGTATTCTGGAATCTTGGAACGAAAACAACTCAGCAAGTGCGCATTTGTCGTCTCCATCATATCTTGTAGAAAATTAACTTCAGAATTTATACGACACGACGTACGTGTTAATCGTTTCTTTCTGTAATTTCATAAACACCGACTGTTGCATTATCCATTTACCGACATCCCACATGATAATTTTTTTATTGATGTATTTATATAATTTATTTAAATAAATAGATAGATAGTTTCTATTTCTACTAAAAATAATCAATTTTTTTCTCCCTCGATTCTTCTTGGTGATAGTGGAGGTAAATATTTGATATTTGAGGTATAATATCATAATAGAATTATTTGATAATTTAATAATCTTTTTATATTTTAAAATAATTCAAAATATAAATTTTATCCTAATTAATGAATCTCATCTAATTAATTTATAAAAAATATTAATTAAATATATTATTATTTAAATATTTTATTTAAATAATAAATAATTAATTAAAATCAAGTATAAGGCATTAATACAAATTACATATTTTAAATTTAATTTATTATCATTCTATTATATTTATAAATAATTAATAATTTAATAGTCAGTATTTTTTTAATAGAGAATGCTAAAATTAAAAAAATAAATAATTATTTTATAAAATATTTATTTATATGATTAATAAATAATTATTTAAAAAATATTAAAATAAAAAAAAATAGATAAAAAATTAGTTGAACTGCGTGTAAACTGGTTTAGATATCTGAGTTAAAAAAAAAAAAGAAGGGTAGAAGATTAAAAATTGTATTAGATAATGGATTGTGTTAACACAACGAAAGAAATGAAAACGCATTGATGAAGGCGAGTAAGACTTTTAGGTTCTTGATTCTTGTGGATCAAGGAAATTTAATATTAGATTGTTTAATTTATTAGGACATCAAGAAAAATGTTTGTCCTTGGATTGGGAAACTGCCCATATGACATCACAGGTTACGTGGTGGAATTGAATTAAATTCATAAAACAAGCATCCAAACGGTCAAATTATACCGTTTAAATTGACTTACATTACATACTGACTGTATCAAGGTAATCAATATTTTTTCTATATGTTTGATTTTGGTAATATTTAGTCTCATATATAATAATTCAATTCAAATTTATTGAATTAATTAATTTCACCCAAATTTAATCTTGTTCATCTGTATTGACCTTAGTACTGTACATATTTTATGAGTGTTGGATATTAGTATAGTATGTTGTATGCAGAAAGCTACTTTCGAGTAACGGGTCATCTGGTTTTGACCAATTCGTTTTAAATAGAAATTAACAATTCCATGATGCATTTTAACTAACTAATAATTAATTTGATTCAACCAAAAAATTCAATTGATGGAATTTCAATAGTAATTCAAATTTGAACCCTCAAAATCAAATATTTTCCTGGAAAAACTCCTTGTAACATGCAAAATCAACAGATGTGACGAGAAATTCTATTCATCCAATAGACAAGTCTTCATTCTTCTGATGTTAACATGACAATTGCATGACAAGAAATAAATTAATCAAGTATTCAAAAATTAATCAACTGATTTCCCAACTTAACTTTTTCTTTTTAATTGTGATAGGAATTGTTTCCGATTCACAACCGAAAGTGCTTTTGCATGGGACGAATTAGCAATTAGGATTAGGATTAGGAGATCGAATATTATATTGACAACATAAAAAAACTGCTTTTAGATGAAGAAACAAATTAGTATTTAATTACATAAGCAAGAAGAAGCCACAAAGGACCCAATTCATCATCATTTTCTTTTTTCTTTTTATTTATTTATTTATTTCGTCTTTTGTTTCTCCAATCTTCTTCCTATTAGGGTATGACATTTCCAATCGATTTCTTGACTGGAAAGGACACGGGGGGTTTCTTTTTCATAGTGCTTTCAAATTTCTCTTCTAGTGGGCTATGGATTGCTTTGTTGCTTTCTTTACATACACAAAACAAAAATAAATAATCCTTATCCATTATATTGTCTAACTGTCGTTGTATATACATCTCATCAAGAAGTTTTAGGTAAGGGATATTCAACTTTCAATCCAACAACTCTTCAACAGAAATATCATAGTGATTAGAAGAAAAAAAAATATAAACTCCGGTTGTATATAAAATTGGGCATATCATATGATTTGATCTTAATACATACACCTATCAATTGGGCATATAGTTTCATCTTAATATAAATATACAAAAAATTTCAAGCAAAATTAATGGTTTAAATATTGTTACGTTTTATATATATATATATATATATATATATAAAGAGAATCTTTCTCTACTGTGGTCACCTAAATTTTGTAAACTATATATCACAATTTCAACACTGGAATTATGAACTTAAATAAATTGTTTAACAATTTAATTGAAAATTTTCCTCACTATATAAACCAGGCAGGAGTCATGATTTGCATGAGTATTCAATTAATTAATTTATATATTATGAACTTGAGACAATCAAAACAAATTAAACACTAAGAAAACCTCAAGATATACAATTTTATCATGATCTTTGGTTTTAAATTTTCAAGCCAGCAGCTGGCAGCTTGATCCCATGTGCCATGAAATTCCTATCTTTTTGTCGGGAAGAGGCTAAACATAGTTTCAATGAACTGCAGACCTTCTTCTCAATGCAGCATTTAATTAAAGTCAGAGAAACAGATAAATAATTAATTATTGCTATTCTTTTATATAAGCACTGTGGTTACCTGTTACCTTCATCAATGGCGGAATATTTTTTTCTTTTCTTGGTTATTGTTATTGTTGCTGAGAGGTCAAAGAAAAATTCATTAAACAAAACCATCAAAGAGATTTTATTCATATTGAAATATAAATAATATATTCATTGCTCATTACCAAAGAAATAAAAAAAAGATGAAAGTTCATGTTATCATCATATAGTTCTTTGTCAATTCAATATTGTATGGCCCTCCATTTATAAAAGTTAATGATACCGTTTTCTAAAATATTATGGCACCTCTGCTATGCTTAGTGCCCTATAAATAATTCCTGTGAGTATTTCTTTACCTCCTTAAAAAAAAACATAAAAACTTTGTGTTCTTCTTCTTCTTCTTCCACCAAATAATTAATGGCTAGAATAAACCTCAAGAGCAGTTATCTTTTGCTGGTTTCATTGTTTTTTCTGTCTCTAATGTTCCAAAGGAAAGTTGGTATGAGATTTGGCAACAGTTTTGCTTCCCCTACTGCTTGCCATTTGCAAGAGAGTGCCACAGGAACACGAAAACTTCTCAACATAAAACAAGATTATGATATCGGATATCAAGCTCCTCCGCAGGATGGTGATGATTTCAACAGAAGACAAGGTGATGTTCCAAGCCCTGGTGTTGGACACTGAAGCCACCCAAGTTATTGCTAATATATATACATAATGGTGGTAGAGTTGGTAAGCCAGCAATTTCTAATGAATGAAAAATTGGTATAGTCCTGCATATATAAGTATAATTTACAATCTTGTTATTTTCTTACAGACCAAGGGACATACATGATACCTATCTACTTTTCTGTCGCTCAAATTTAGAGCAATCTTAATTATATTGGTTTGCTTTAATTTAATGCTTCCTTCTTGTGAAAAATCTTTAAAACCTCAAGTGAAAAAGTCAAGATATACTATTTCTGGCCCTTGTTTCATAATAAAAGGAAAAAATATTGACAACTCTTCAATGTTAACACAACGAAAAACTTAACTTTCATGTGGCACGAATTTAACACTAAAAAAATTGATACATAGAAATTATCCTAAAATTAAGAACAAATTTTTTATTAATTGCACCTTTGACATTTACTTGCCAAATAGGTTATAGCTTGAGTTGGATTTATATAATAAAAATATTTTATAAAGTATAAACTTTTATTTATAGGTTTATTTACAAGGATAATATCGATCTAAAAAGATAATTATTTGCAAGTGAATTCTTGTATCTAAGATCGTTGATGTACAAAATCTAAAAGTTTTTGTTCTAGTTAGACAATTGTAGAATTGACTTTCGCCATTACCAAGTAAAGACTTGAAGATTTTTGTATTCGCAAGACCTCCAAACATAAGAAAAACTCATAGTTATACTAGTTGTCCAATAAAAAAAAAACTCTGGTATATAAGTTAGTTAGTGGCAAAATAGCAACAAAGTAAAAAAAGAAGGTAAAGAAAAATGAAAGAAAGGATTGCTTTTTTGTGTTACCACTAATGTGTATGAACAAGTAAGAGGTAAATAAGATAATGAATAGCAGTTGCAAATATTAATGGACACTAACTCCCTTCTCATTGGACTTGCCTCCCAAGAAGTGGCTATTGTGTCTTACAAACTTTCTCACATAGGCTTTCGAAGAATGAAATTAATATATGATTTATTGTAAAAGACTGATATGTACTATAAAATTTATTGATTATCAACTAATCATTACATTGTCTCTCTATGATTTTGATAACTTACGTATAATGGGGGACTTGATGAGTTATTATGTCATGCGAACATTGATAAGAGACATATTTACAGTGTTTGACATATAGTCTTCATTATCGTACTCTTTTTTTTAATATTGTTGATTTACAGTTATCGAAAATGAGATATCAATGGAGGCTTCCGTTTAATGAGAAAACTCTTAAGGCTCTGCCCAAGCACATCTCTAAGTGCTATTGAATGGTATATCTTAAAGGATTATATATAATGTCTTTGATGTCGGGTTAGGATTGGTGACATCAACAAGGTTCCAACCTTGAAAGCATAATGCTCAAATAAGTTTGAATTTCTAATCACGTGTCCGGGATGATGATGTGGTCAAAAAGATAGCATAAGTGAGTGTTCATTTTCGTTAACTAAAAAGAGTTTCATAATAATTAGGGATAAGTACATATAGTTTAGATTGATTTAAGATAAAATTTTAAAATAATCGATACATTAAGGTTTGAAAATAAATTAATCCAATTTAGGTCGTTAAAATATTACAAATCAATTTAATCTAAATTGCAAAATAAGTTTTAAAACAGTTTGGATTCGTTGTTTAGATTATATCATTAAATCAATAATGTAATAATTGGTTACTATTAATTTTATAATCTCTCACCAATATTTAAGAGAGAGTTTCTTGAATAATTTTTCTTTTTCTGTCCTTGTGTAACAATTTTTGTTTTTTAGTTGTTATCACATAAAAAAGACGGAGACAATTGTGTATAACTTGAGATAATAAATAAATATATATAAAAATATGTATAAAATAATATTAAATGATTTAATTTGTGATTTAAAATCGATTCAATTTAGAATTCAAATTGTAAACAATGATTTAAAAAATATCAATTTATAAATTAATGCAAAAAATTTTTAAATCAATCCATATTGTTGATTTTAATAGTTTAAATCAGATCGATTTAAAAATATCCATTCTTAATAATAATATCTCAATTCTCAAACTCATGTATTTTATTAACTACCCTGATTATATGTATAACCAAAGTCTATTCCTACTTTTTAGTAATAGCTATTTTTCTCGTCCACTTATATTATTATATATCTTTTAGTGATTATAACTTGTAACTAATAACAATTGGGTTATTGAATTTTGAATCTTTTAAATAAAAACATGATTGATCTGTCTATGCAAAAAAAAAAATGGTTTTGACCGCTAATGAAATAGACAAAATTTTCTTTTCATATTAATTTTTCACGGTTGAAATATAAGAGCATGTAACTTAATATTAATTTTTGTATATTTATTTCAAAGTGCTTTTAGTTATTTCACGGTTTAAAGATCTATTAGATATTAAAAAAATCTGCCTAACTGATAAATTATAAAAATTGAAGTTCTTTTTGTTTTATTGTTAATGGATAATAGCATACTAGGCCTCGCTATTTTAATTTCTTAAAATCCATTGAATTTTTCATTTATAATGAACAAGTAATTTTTTTTAATTAATCCTTGATCCTACCCCACCCAATATAACTAACAAGTATTAAAACAAAGACTAATGTATTGAAATTTTGACCATGAAAAGACTTAAAATTGAAAAGAATATTAATTATTTTAACAGGAATTACTAATTAGCAATTAGTGTAAATTCTATCATAAAATATAGAAAACAGGGATCCGGATGTCACGGCCCCCTTAACTAAATCTTATATTTGGAAGAAAGATTCTGGGCTTTGCTTGATCCAGCCAGAGCCTAAGTCCAAATTTCTGTCCAGCAAGACTGGGTCAACTCAACTCCAAAAAAGCAAAATCTTGATCAGAATTTAGAGATTAGTTATTCGTTGATTTTGATATGGATAATTTTAGGCACAAGGGCCTTGAGGTCCTCGTCTAACACAGGATTCCGGGCTCCATGCAGGCTGTTTGCCTCATTTTTGTTAAATTCTCTTTGGGAATTGGGAACGGCAAGGGGACCATTCAAAATTGCGAAAAGTTTCCAGTTTTGCACTACACCCTACCAGCATTTATTAAATTTTGTTATGATTCTCAGTCAGAAAGAAATTAGGCCATCCTTAATAATTTCGATTGAAATAAAAGAAAAAGAAAATGATGGGTTGCATTAGTGGTCCAATGGAAGAAGAAAACATTGGATTTCGGATGCATATTTGACACGTATATGCTGATAGTGAAAGGTTTGGCTTATTCAATCATATTAATTTAAGTGTATTTATTTTTCTTCTTGTTATTTTTACCGTTGATTGAACTCAATTTAAATATGTATGAGACAAGATTTTATTGATCGAACAGAGATACTGTATTTACTGTTTTTATCTAATAACACTTGTATTTTGTTCAATAAAAGTTTACGATGAAAGAAAATTTTGGTTCTATAAAAAAATTATATATGCATTAGTAGTTGAATTAAAAGGCTTTCAAAAAAATTGAATGTCATATATTTTATTTTTTTTGTTTTTTTTTTATATACAAAAAAACCCACACTCAATTATCACTTCAACGTCTAATCAAATATAAAATCAAACACCCATCCTCAAAAAATACGTATTCGCAGATCATACGATCCTCGTCTTTAATAATTAATGCGTATATAAGGATCACT
>JAVXUL010000009.1:6162934-6180407 GCA_035590515.1 Trichilia minutiflora | reverse complement strand
GGGGGTATTTATTATTTTTAAAAACATTAGGGGGGTTTTTGTTTGAAAGTTAATGAGAGGGGGTAGTTGGTTTTTCAGCAAACATTAGGGGGGAAAATGTCAATCTCCCGGCATTTCAATGGGTCAGAGACCTATTTGCTAAAAGTGAGAAAACTATGTCATCATTTGTGAAAATATAGAAAACGAGGCTCCTTGATGTTATTATTATTTAGATCTATGGGAAATTTCAGATAATTTTCTTCCGTTTGACCTTCTCATCGGAGACAACGAGAAGGCTCGGATTCTCCAATCAGCAATCAATCCCTCAATGAACCAAAACTAAATTCTCCTTTAAACGGGGTTAAAAAAAAAAAAACGACGACGACGATGCTGATAATAAGCAAATCACGCTTAGATGCGATCCTCTCCATGTTCGTTACCGTGCACCCTCACGAAACCTCCGCTCTTCTCCACTCCTCCTCCTGTTTCTTCTTTGTAAGTTTCCAAATCGGCAAATCCATTTCTGCCTCATTTTTTTTGTTCATTCTCTTAACTTATTCGAAATCAAGTTTTACTTCTTTTTTATTTTTTTTTTGCCCTTTTCGTTGCGTAGATTTTGAGCGCGTATTTTGTTTTGCTTCCTTTACGCGACGAAGGAGCGATTTCGCTTGGCTTATCAAATTTGCCTGGTCTATTTGTCGGATCCTTAGTTCTGACTCTGATCGCTGCTCCTGTTTCCACACTTATATTTTCTATGCCTAATGTCTCCAAAGCCAAGGTAAAATCTTTATCAGTTAAATATAAGTGAAAATGGGATAATTTTTAGGATAATTGCTAATGTTATGAGAAAATTATTTTTATTTTACATACCGTTCTGTAATACGTGTTTCTTGAAATTCCAGGCTTTGGTTTTGATACACAGGTTTTTTAGTGTATCGCTTGTTGTATTCTTCATTCTATGGCGTTCTTCTTCTGCTGGATATTCATCTTCCAAATTCAAGGTACGAGGAATGCATGATATGGTAATGTTCTTTGATTTTATTCTATTCAAAGTACTAATTTGTGTGTGTTTTTGTGTGAACTATGTTAGAGTGTTTCCCACTTGGAGGGTTTGAATGTGGTGTCATCTAATTTGAAAGAGGATCCAGAGGCTGCGGTTAAGCAAGCCAGTAGAGCTAATTCTACAGATTGGGGTGACCATGGTTGGTTTTATGTTTTAGTGAGAATTGGATTCTTCCTTTGGGTAGGAGAAGTTGCTAAACTATTTGTGCTTGGTTTGGCCAATTGATTGTTTTTTCCAGTAATTTTAGGTTCTGTTTATCCCGATAATTTCTGTTATATTGCAGGTTGCTCTGCTTAATTTGATTGCTATTTCTTCAACTTGGGCAAGAGTGATCGATGTGATGGACAGCGAGGTTTGTATGCTGTGGGATTGTATCAATTATGTTTTGAGCACATTTAACTTTGTTTTGTATTCAGTCAGGCTCAAGATTGTTTGGATTCATTGGCGCTGGTGCTACATTTGGCCAGCTCTTTGGTTCACTGTTTGCCACGGGAATGGCATTTTTGGGTCCATGTAAGTAGACCTATTCAATAGTCTGAAGTTGGGTCTGTATTATTATTTTTTTTAAATTTTAAATGCTTTATCTTCGTAGTTCTTCTCCTCTTTGCTGCTGTGTTGATGGAACTTGCTGCACAATCATCAAAAGGGATCAACAAGGAGATATCCCATCTTCATGAAAAGTTATCTGCAACAAGGTCTATATATTTGTACTTTTTCATTGCTTCACTTATGATGTTCTATGATATATGTGCCAATCAATAGCAGCAAGTACCTTTACGTTTCTGTAATTCTCTTAACTTGGTTGCTTTTACTTGTAGAAAAGCTGGTGCTGATCAACAGAGTGGGGCTGACAGCCAGACTGCATCTACAGCTAAAGTATCTTCTTCTCCTAGGTCATCTAATACTACAATGAAGCCTCAGCTATGGGCCATCCTAGATGGACTTCAGCTTATATTATCCTCAACTTATTTGTTGTACGTGTCTTTATTCCTGTGGTTGAGTGCAGTTGTGTCCTCATTTTTCTATTTTCAGGTAAACAGGCTACTATCCCTGGACTTTTATATTTGAAGTTTTTAAGTCAGCTAACTTCTATTAAATGGTTTGAGTGGAAACTAGGAAGTACCAGTTACATCATATTGAGCACTTCTTTTCTTGTGCTTTAGTTTTGTCACTTCACTGCCTTAACAATCAAAAGTAGTGTGTGTTCAATGTGCTTATATTTCTCATTATTTTTCCCAATATCTGTAATCGATTATTTTAAGACTTTCCTGTCTGTCTTATCAATTATTCTATATTTTGAACTTATCGTGGCACCCCACTTTCCTCAATTGCAGAAAGTCACTGTTATTGCCATGACTGTGACAAGCTCTATTGGGAGAAGAAGATTGTTTGCACAGATAAATAGCTTCACTGCTGTTTTTATTCTTACTGGACAACTCACTTTAACGGTATGCTACACTTGCAATAGGTTCTCCAATGATTTTGTATTTGATGCTACACTTGGATACTACTGTGACTGTTCTCTGGCGTAACTAGTTTGGATGATGCTTATTTTTGAATTTTATCATTGATGTGAATTAAATCTACAGGCACACAAAATATAAGTCTCCCAATCAATGTGGGGACAAGGTGAACACCAATTTCGGATGGTTCTATCTACCATTTTTGCTTAGTTTTATGCCTAAATGATGGATGATGAAAGTGTAATTTTATGAAAACTTAGATATCATCATTAGTTAGGCCAAAGAATAACTTGTGATTGTGAAAGTTTTTCTGAAAGAAAACACCAATACTTCTGTCTCAGAAAAACAAAAAATACTTCTACTAGACAACATTATTGTAAGCTTACGATAATTTATTGTTGTTCATTTTTCGGGCTCTGGAGGTGCATTTTAAAATTCTTTGGGACGAAGCTCCTTTTACCCAAAAGTTGTATTGGATCATACTTTTGCAGTTTATCTCTCAAAGTATTTTCCTGCATTTGAGCTTGTGTGGACTATGCCATAGGTTTTCATAGCACTATCATTTTATTATGATCCTTTGCTTTCCTTTTTCCTTTTTATCTCATCACAGGGACGCATTCTTTCTGTTACTGGGGTTACTGCAGCAATATGCTCTGCCCCATTTATTGCCTTCTCAAATATGATTGTTATTGCATTATGGCCAACTTGGGTAATGGTCGCTGGTTCTGAAACCGTACGAAAGGTTTGCCATGAGTTCCTACTTTTTTGTTTTCTTCTTGTAGTCTGCCTTGTTGTTTGATCTTGTATTACTTATCAACTATTACTCTGGCTATAATAGTCGATTCAATTTCCAGTTTCACAGTTACCGGGCCATATTTAGTTTGCATATGAAATCTCATAGTTCAACATCTTTACTTGCAGGTGGTTACTTATGTCATAACCAGGCCAGGAAGAGAACTCCTATTTACTGTTGTTTCCCAGGAAGAAAAATACAAAGCTAAGGTAGGCAAAACTTTGGTTTATTTTTATTTCATATGCCAGAGAATATGATCATCTTGCATCTCCATCCTTAAAACATAATTTAATCTAATAAAAATTGATTTCATGTTTCCTTGGATTCTTATGCTGTGTTACCTGTCACGCTTGCTAGTATTCAAAATGCCAGAAGTATCAAAATTATTGACTTGGTCTGAGCTCACACTGCTGCAGGTGTGCATAGATGTAATTGTTCAACGACTTGGAGATGCATCAGCAGCTGGAATGTACAAACTTCTTTTCAGCACACTCCATGGGAGAACATCGACTGTTTCTCTATATTCTCTTCCTGTATGTATAAACTAACTTACGGTTACTTTTTGTTCCTGTTTTTTTGCTAAATCGTACCATAGAATTTCATAATGCATTCCCCTATGTTTATATCTTTTAACCAAGAGTTTGCATTTCTCTTGGTGTTTCAGGTCTGTTTATTGTGGATAGCTACAGCTTTCCATTTAGGACGCCGCCAAGCACAACTAGTAAAGCTTTCAACCACCACCACTTGAAAATTTTTACCCGAGGATGATACTTTGTACATTAGTTGTGAAATATAGGCTGCAAGATCAATCTGTACTAATTGAAGAATAGTCGCAATATCGTATTGACGGTCAATTTCATTCATAATACAGGCAAAAAGAGCTTGTTGCCGTTATTTGTCGTAGATGTACAGTAATTGTCCAGTGTCATCACGAGCCCACTTCTCATTAGAATGAGCTGAACCAGTGTTTCCAATACCAAGATAATTGAACATGCAAACGGCATACATTCAAATTGAAATTGCAAAGAAATAACGAAGCTTCATGAAGATTTTGAGTCTCGGGTAGAGAATATTGCCAGATTATTAATATTCCAATCAACTATTAGGTGAAGCTGCACTATGGAGTTAAATTAGGTTTTGATTCGTTATATTCACAGTTAGTAAAAAGATTTTACTAGGAAGGACTGCTGGCACTCTTTAATGTCCAGCTTCATGTGCTGTCAAGGTATTGTACCTCCTGCAGTCCCGCAATCTCAATCAGCTATCTTTACTAGCCTTGAGTTTCACAAGAATGCTCTCTCTAACCATGCCCAGAAATTTGGCGCAACGCAAACCTGTAAACCATGCACACAGCAATATTCGGTACCTGAGCTCAAAGCGGGGTTTCAAGAGTGCTTGATCGGTGAAAACAAGACACAGGGGCAGAACATTTCATTGTGTTAGTACTTCCAGCACAATAAGATTACAACTCCAAGGCTGGTCTCGATTCTTGCTAAAGCGAAAAATCCAATTATCACACATTCATACGCCTAAAAAGAAACTTACATAAATGTTCAAGTCCCACGGAGAGAACGGACACCCTCTTGAATCAAGTTTCTCTCCCAGTCGGCTATGTCCTCAAAAGCATATTCTGCAAGATTCTCGAAAGGTTCCTTCCATGGGTCATTTTTAGCCAGATCATAGGTAGCTCCACGTATTGCTTTTTTGTTTGGCCCACAAGGTCGCTTTGAAGTTAGCAAATCATATGCTGTATTCAGCTGTTCACAGATCACAGCAAAAGACAAGGAAAAAAAACAAGAGAGAAAAAAAAAATGAAGAAGTGATAGGTCAAACTTTGAGCAGTGTAACTTAGAATAGAAAACAATCCCACTACATAACGAGGTTAGAATTCAGAGTTTTGGATGAAATTCAAGCCAACCATGCCAGCTTCAATACAAAGTTGCAAGAAATCACTAGAGCTTAGATTCTGATGCATGTGAATAAAAACAATTAAACATTATGTGCATAACTTCTTCAAGGCAAGGAAGGAGTTCAGAGCTCACATTCACGCCACAGAACCAGAAAATGTAAGCAATTGCAACGGCTGGAGCCCTTCCCAATCCAGCAGTACAGTGCACATATACTTGTCCTTTTCCCTCAGAAATGGCCCATTCCAATGATGAAACCGCCTTAGGCAACTGACTTCTCAACGAATCTGGGTCAAAATCTGTTGCCTACAAATGAATATCATAAACATGGGAACACAGAGAACAGAAACACTAAAATGTACTTTACATTATTAAAAGCTCCGTTCCTGCTGTCCATGAATGATAATCAAAAGGATACATTATCTGTTGATCCTGACAGTTACTAGTTATGATATGAACCCCAAAAATAGAGGAGAAAATTTGCTTACAGGCCTTCTCATATGACAAATTCTGAGTACTTGACATTTTTTGACAATAGGTTGCAAATCAATTCCCCAATACTCAATGTCCTTGTCCTGCTGCAAGTTTAGAATGTAGGCCACATTCTCATCCTGCTTCAGATGATCTATATCTTCAGGTTTCTGGGGCTGCGAGCCCACGATCAAATTATCAGTTATCTGGGTGTAATTCATGCCTGAAAACCGGATATGATAGACTAGCATTTGTAAGCAACCAAAATGAATCACATCTTTCATTTTCCTTCCAGAAATGTAACGGAAGTATGTAATATCATAAACCGGTGTACTGAAGGTAGCCAAAGAGCAAACAGCTTGACTTCCACCGTTTGGCATCATGAACGAAAAAAACTACAAGAAACACTTTCAATGGTAAAATATATGGAAAATACATTTCCACTTGTATAGAATTCGCATTTCTCAATTAGTTTTTAGTATCATATTTTTAATAATTTTCAGTAGTAAAATATTGCCCGTTAAAGTTCCATGCTTCTTTCTGTGGTAACTATAGCACTAAATTAAGGGAATTCTAAAAGGTTCCCTGTGCAGCAATATCACAAAAAAAAAAAGGAGGAAAAATTTTTTTGTAAAACTCCTTAAAAAAAGTTTATGAAAAAAAAAAATTAAATTGACATCCTTTTCCTCTAATAGGCATCTTCTTCATAAAGTTAAGTCACTTGATCTGAACAAAATCCAAGGTCAAAAGTATGCTTTATTTCTAGATCGAGATTCACAACTAATATAATAAGATTTTCTCCATCATTTCTGTATAACACCAGCTATTAAGTTCCACAACAAAATCCATCCAAATGAAATGTCATGATCATAATCACTTATGTAAGGCAATGAATCTATCACATCAAATGAAGATATGTCTAGAACAGTTAAAACAGAAACAAGTTAAAGGAACTCCCTTAAATCCCAAGAATAGAAAAACTCAGAAAATCTAATCCCATAACCATATTAATTTTCTTTCTTGTATTTCTATACCAACAAAAAAAGACTTTTCTTTTTCCAAAAGAAGAATCTGCGCAACTACATACAAAATTCACTATATCGATGAAACGACGAGATATGAAGACAAATGAAAATGGCACTAACCAAGGTCATGGTGATACTCATAAGGGTTTCTCATCATTCTCTTCATAGCTGTATTGTACTCTTCCATTCTGTTCTTGGTTTTTAATGACACTTGATTGCTTGTGGAGCCTCCTACCATTTCATTATCCGATACTTCGCAGTAAATTCTACCCATTTTGTAGTAGTTATTGGACAAAATGAGATTGCATGGCGATTTATTCTTCATGTCCAAAAACACCACATCATTTTCAAGTGGGTATTTGAATACTGAAGACAGGTAACTTCTACCATCAACAGAAGTTACAGAACTCATTTTTCCACTGCTAAGAAATGTTCTATTCTGTTAGACGGGACGAAAGGATTTTATGGCAGCCCAACTGTGCGACCATAATGCCCTTTAATTTGATAGAGATTCACGGAAGTTAGTTTCATTGGGAAAAAAAAATAGTAAGCTAGATAATTATTTATTTGTCTTCAGAGTCCAGAGCAGAGAATTAAGTCCAAAACAACCCAGTAGTATTCCGATTACACCTTTTCTGAAGGTACGAGCTTTTATAACATCCATTAAAGTGGGTGCACCGACGAATGAGTCAGGAAAATGCAAGTTCTTTCGAAAGTGTTTTTGTTAAAAAACTATTAGGTCATGACCCAAGCCCATATCTGGTTTTCAAAATACCAAAATTACCCCTATAAAATTATTCTTCATCTCCAAAAAGGAGAAGAAATTTGAGTGTCAAGCTCAACAGTAATATTAAAGATGATAACATCTTGAGAGATTTGTTTTTGAATCTAACATTAGGATTAAAAATTAATTTAGATGAATTTTCATTTTTTTTTAAAGTTTTACACACTCAAATTTTATTTATTTTATGCATGCTATCAAATTTAAATACGAGTGAATGCTAGAAAAAGAAATTTGTTTATATTATTATAAACTATGTGGTTCGATTTTTAAAGACTACAATCTTTCATCTAAAATAAAATTTTGAAAAAAATTAAGGAAAATTAAGCAAGTAAATGTCAAAAATCTAATCTTTAAGACTTTAACTTTCACTTTATATTAATAACTCACTTTATCTTAAAAAAATATAAATAAATAGATAAAAATCTAACATTAATATTAAGATAGGTAAAATGAGTTTTCATTTGAGAATAAATAATTAAAAATTAAGTAAGCATATGAAATTCCACATGAGACCTTTGTTTTGGCAGTATAATATAATTGACAATCACTTTATCCAAAATTTTAATTGAGTAGGCAAAAGTTGTTCGAAATAATTGAGTTCGTATGTTTTTTACCGGGTTGGAGGGGAAGACATTGTGATGTATTTAATGCAAATAGGTCCCCAATCACAAGCGTTTGCTTTTTATCTGTTCCCAGTTAGGCTTCGTCATTGGTATACATACCTTTTGGAATGATGACTCAATTGTATGATCTGTTATTTCAACCATTTCTAGATTACTGTTAATATTCTCTAGAATTGAACAATAAAAGTATAGTGGAGCTCTAAAAATGGATGCCACGTTTATTATGTTCCAATCAATGTCAGATCAACAATCAGGCAAGAAATAAGAATAGGAATATGTTCTTGCCTGGGAACACAACATCCTTACTTTTAGAAAGATTGATGGCTATCATGTTTTACAATAGGATAAAAGCAATCACGTTTTCAAAGTTAAATGGTGCATAACTCAAAAATTTAGCCAATCATATATAGAAGCAAGAAGTAATTATTCTGTCAATGTATGTGTTTATATTTATCAGTACATTTGAAGTATTGTCCATGGTGAAAAAGGGAATTCATTTCTGGATATTATGTACTTCAAAACCCACTAACGCAAATTTGTGGTTTTGAGGCTGTTATCTCTTAATTCTCCACTAAATTTTGCCTGTACATTGCACTTTAGCTGTTGACCTTTTAATTTTCCACAATTCTGCATGCTGAATCTTATCTATTTCCAAGGACAAAGTATATTGTTCCTGTTGTCTCTTTCTCTAGTTTAATATATGAAACTGGGAAGACCCAAAGCCTAAATTCGATGAAAAACAGTGTCAAATTGAGGGGTTTTATATATATATATATTGGGTGGACCTTCTCCAGTCTGCATTAGGAGCAGAAAATACCTAATAAAGGCACAAACAGATTGGCCTACATAAGATGATTGATTATTTGAACAAGGAAAGTAGCAACCACTCACACAAAAAGAAATCTTTTCCAATATGGGTGCCTTGTGCTTCTCATAGGTTGAAATTTTTATTACCATTTTGCTTCAGACAGTTTATAATCGGTGAAAAGTTTCTTATGTTATCATCCTAGCTAACTACTTTTTGATACTTCCATCCCCTCTTTGTGACAAATATACAGAGATTCTAATCTTATGGAATCTTCAAAGTAATCTGTGTTTACTGTAAATAATGGTTGAGTTTTGGGTCAGCAGTCTACAGGACAACAGTAGTACTCTTCCATTTTGAAAGAATGATTCTCGCTGTTTATTTTATCACAACTGTCTCACTGTATCTCTCTTCTATCGTTCATTCATACCTTCTCTCTCGGATTTGTATTTTTCTTTTTCTTGACTTAGATTGTAGTTTAAGATGAGCTCATAAACTACAACTTCACAATCAAACGAGATCATCTAATACTTGTAATCCCATTCAATTTAGTTTTAAGTTGAAAATCAATCAAATCAATCATCACCCATTTGACCAAAAATGGGTTAGTATTTGTCATGTCATTTTGCAACAAAAGGGGAAATTTTGGTGAATTATTACTACATGCAACAACATTTTTACATATCATCTCTTGGAAATTAATTTAATAATAATAAAGACATATTTCTAGGCAAACACCTAAACTTCAAGTTCATTTGCTTTCACATCTCCTTCTTCTCTCGGTTCTTGTTGATGTGCTCTATTCAGTGTACTACTTTTCGTTACAACACCAATTTTAACCAAAAATTCCCAACTCCAATCCCAAATATGCAACACCATGTAAGTACCAATTCCTCCGATTAACCCATAAGCAATGGAATAGGTTAAAGGCATCAAAATTAACGTTATAAAAGCAGGGATAGCTTGCCTCATATCATCCCATTCAATCTCTACAACTGATCTCATCATCAACACACCAACCAAGATCAACGGTGGCCCTACCGCCCATGCCGGAATTGATGCCAACAATGGTGTGAAGAAAAATGCCAAAAAGAAGTATACGGCCACCGTTAAAGCCGTCAACCCTGTCCGTCCACCTTCTCGAATACCGGTGGATGATTCAATAAATGCAGTCACCGGAGATGTCCCCAGAAGTGACCCCACAACAATAGACGTGGCATCCGACATGAAAGCAAAGTATTGGCCCTCAAAATCACCATTTTGATCAGTAAATCCAGCAAATCTAGCCATTGAATATAACGTACCTGTTGTGTCTAATATGTCCACGTACAAGAATGTGAACAAAGCTTCCCAAAAATAACCTTTGCCCATGGTTTTAAAACTTAGTGCCCCAGCCGTACTTTCAATTACATGGATATCAACTACTTTCTTGAAATATTTATGAGCTGAATTACCCGATTCAGTGTCCGGAAACGCCGTTACTTGAGTGTTACGGAACCAAGAAACCACCGCTACAAATACTATCCCATATATCATAGCACCCTTGATATTTTTCACCAAGCAATAAGCAATTATAATGAACCCAACAACACCAAGCCAGAATGTCGAGCTCTCCATTCTATCCCGGAGGCATAAAATGTCACCAGAAACAGAACCACCGGGAATTAGACTCACGGTACCGTTAGCTGCCGTTATAACGGGAGCAAGGGAAGCTCTAGCAGATCTGGGACAAGCACCAAGAGTGACCAAAGTGGATGAACTGTATCCGATCAACCCAATTCCCTGGTTATTTTGTAAACCGATGAAGGCAAGAAATAATCCGATGCCGGCAGAGGAACTGATCCGAACCGGTTTCGGCACAAGTTTCGCTAGTTTTGCTCGAAAACCGATCGCCGAAATGAATAAGAAGAATAGACCTTCAATGAAAACAGCTGCTAATGCACTCTTGTAAGAAACTTTACCCGACCCGTGAAACCCGACAACCGTATAAGCAAAATACGCATTCGTACCCATTCCGGGAGCTAAAGCCAAGGGCAAATTCGCAAAAGCTCCCATTATTACACAGCCAATAAGAGAAGAAGCTACAGTAGCTACAATAAGATCCTTACGTATTCCGTCTAAACATGAAGCATATCCCGGATTAACGGGGTTGAACTTGCATGATTCGTCAGGTAATACGATTCTATGAGTCGACCCATTACAGTTTGCAACCGGAACTGCAGGGTCTGAACAGAGTGGAATACAATCTGAAACACTGCAGGTTCCTCCGGAGTCTGCGAGGATGGATGCGTTGACTGCTAAGATGTAAGCCATGGTAAGGAAGGTGGCTGTGCCGGCACGTAACTCGGTTGTGAAATTTGAGTTTCTTTCCGTGAGCTTGAATCGCTTGCCGACTCGACTTTTTGCTATGAAAGCGTTCAGCCTCGTTAAAGGCTTGACCGCCTGACCTTCCTCCATGAAAGAAGATCAAAGATATACGTTAAGAGAAGAAATGAAATTCTTGTTTTTGTTTTTGTAATTAAGTTGTATGTAAGAATATGTATCTGTGTATCCCTAATAGAATTTAATAGAGACAGAGCAAATGTGTTGTCGAAGTTTGATTTGTGAAGGAAGATGAAAGATTCCGGGTCTTTAAATAAGGACAAGTATCTTTGATTTATCAAGTAGGTTAATGATTCTGTTTGAGTTTCCGTTTCAGAAAATTTGTAATGTATGGAGTGTGTGAAACGAAATAAATGAATCATGCAGCTGCAGCGTTCATTTTGACGAAAAAGCAAAACGACTTTCCTTGGAGAGCGTAGGTGGGTGATAATTTTAACATATTAGAATTCCAATGCAAAACCAGATCAGACCCGGTTTTTATTTAGCATTCCAGATTAGTCCCTGTACTTTTGTATTATCACAAACAAAAACATAGTTTATTAATTGATAATAAATAGATCCTTTGTTTTTATTAAAATAATAAAAATATCCTTAAATATTAATTTTTAACCATTGCTATGCTATATAGGATATTTCAATCATTTAAATATGAATTGTAGATTTATTTGTTAAAAATAGACAAATTAAATCCTTATTTATCAAAAAAATATTAAAATTTTTGGATCTGGAAATTATTTCTCTTTGTATTAAATATACCGTAACATAATTTGCTTTTAACTAATTTTGACCTTAAACATGAATATCCATCCAATGTGAATACATTTTTTAATCCATTTGTTCTTTCACCAACTCATGAAGAAATTAAATATAAAATTCATTGATTCAAATTTTTTGATGAAAAAATAATTTTCAAAATTTTGGTCAAATCAAAACGTGAAGAAATGACAACTTTATACATACAATATTAGAATTGGAAGATGAAAGCTTGACCTTCACCTAAGCTAAGTACATGTATTTAATTTAATTAAGAAAAAAATTAGGATTCAAATAGACTTTTTTGATATCTTTATTTTTAATGTTGAAATTTTGCATAGTAATTAGTTGCTTGGTTGGTTGTTCGCACGTAGAATAGTTGAAGTGTCTGTGTGAGTGTTTTCAGCTTGCAACTTGCAACTTGCAACTTGCTGCTCGTCGACAAATAAGAAACACAATTCCAATTGATAGATCAGAGTAATGCCTAGAGTTGACTTCGTCGAACAAAAGGGAAAAAAAATTATTTTAGAACTTGGAGGATTTATTTAGTAATTATTATTATTATTAATATTATTATTATTATTATTATATAATTGAAAGCTAGAAGGTGTATTAATTATTTCAATAAAAGTTAGAAACTTATTATAAAAAAGATTTATTTATAAACTTATCAAAAATAAATAAATAAAGTTTTTTATTTATAAAAAAATAAAGGACAAAAATAGTCCATGTTGCGCATGCAACACCGAATTCATTGACTATATAAATAGGATTGTCAATCGGATTGGAACATGTTTAATCCAATTCGATCGTTTTAGATTAAGCATTTAAACGAATGAGATTTGATTGATCAATTTAATAAATGGGTTAATATCTTCAATCTTAATTCAATCTAACAGGTTAGCGAACTAAACGGGTTAGTCCATTTATATTAATTAAATAAATAAATAATTATAATTTTTAAAAATAAAAAAATAAAAACACTATAAATATATAATAACAAATATTTTTAATTTAGTTTTTTAAAATTAAAATTTTATTATTATAAATATTTAATTAAAAAATATTTTTAAATATTTAATTAATAGATATAATAAAAATAGGGCCGACCTGTTTAACCCGCAGGTTAAACGAGTTTGAATCCTTTTACTTGTGGGTTAATCGGACTGACTCGTTTAATCCGCGAACCAAAAACTATTGACCTTAATCCGTTTATTTTGAGGGTTAAATCAGCCGATCTGTCGGGTCGAACCAATTTTGATAACTCTACATATAATAGGGTCTGTTGCTAGTGTTTGTTAGTATGAAGACTTAAATCAAAAATTTATAATCTCCCAGGGTTGGTTTGATGGTGGGGGTTGCACATGAAGGTCCCAGGTTCGATTTTTACCCCAGACATCTCCCTGTGAAGCGCCTAAGGGGTCAGGCCAAAATTTTGTATGGTCCCTGCACATACATCATGTGGTATAGGACGGCTGCTAAGTGATTTGTGAAGTCCTATCCCTAAGGCATGCGTCGGTCCCTTGCTCGACTGGACGTCTTGATGATGGTTAGGTGTAAGAGTTTTCCTGTTAAAAAAAATAAAAAATTTATAACTTGTAGTTTTAATATGAATACTATAAATTGTATTTATATTAAAACTACAAATTATAAATCTCTATTTCAAGTTTTCATACTAGCAGACGTCAACTGCAAACTCTACATTTTTATATTATATTGTGAAAGTTCATATTATGAATCTAGATATTATTATTTGTAGTAGAATTTCTTTTGTTAACTCTATATTTTTATATTATGTCATGGACATTTATATTATAGATCTAAATGTTATTATTCATCATGGAATTTTTATATTATGTTTTGAAAGTTTATATTATGGATCTAGATGTTATTGTTCATTATATCATGGAAAATCATATTGTAACTTCTATATTTTTTGTATAAGGGTATTTTAATTATTTTATCTTTTAATAATATTTTTATTATTTTTTAAAATGTGTGTTTGAATATTCTTTCGAATAACGATTCAGAAATGATCATTTCGAACACTTTTAAAAAGAATTCGATATAAAAATAGGCAAAAAAAATGAACTATAAATAAATTTGATAAATTAATTTAAAATTTTTAATTGGGTAAACAAATCAATCAAATAAATTAGAACATTCACTCGAACAAATGGATTCGAAGAAACAAATAGAGAAATTCATTTAGATAAAGGTTTGCAGAAGAATTCGATCGAACGAACCTTTTAATTTATTTGAACAAATAAATTCAATCGAATAAAATACATGTCTACTCGAATGAATTCATGACTATGATTTTTTCAAAAAAAAATATATGAAAATTTCGACCGAATAAAATAGAAGATTCGTTTGAACGAAATGAGGTTAGGTCGAATAAATCGAGTAATTCGTTTAATCAAATCAATCGCGAATCTTGCAAAAATACCAACTTTGCCATCAAAATTTTATTTCTTTTGTTTTCAATGATGTTTTAATAATTTTACAAAGTTAGGAGTATAAGCGAAGCGAACTCATTTCTTCTTTTTTCGTTTCTCCCTCATCATTTCTTCTTTTTTCGTTTCTCCCTCATACTTTGCTTTAGCCTCTTGTTATGCTTCTCTTTACCTTTTTTTATTTATTTTTCATTTTTCAACTGATTAAATTATCGTTTTTTGTATCAGATCACTAGAGTTTGTCACTCTCTATATCTGCATATCTTGTTTTGTCGTTTTGGCAAAGATTTGGACTCAGAGTCTTAGAAAGTGTTAGAATTCACTATTTCTTGGGGATTATTTTCAATCTTTTGACATAGACGACGTAGTTCGAGCATCTATGTTGCAAGGAAATCAACGAGAGAGTGATTCTTTGCCTTGTAGTTGTGAGTGGATATTTCTTTACTTATTTTCATTTCTTTAAAAGTTGTTTATGGAAATGTATATACTTTATATGCTTTATGATGATATAAACTTTTTAAATAAACTGTATTGAAAAAGAATATGATTTTTTGATGAGTTTAACATCAAGAAGAGGCATGACATGTTTTATTATAAATATTTAAATGTATGTTTGATGAGTTATATTGATTTTTGTTATATTTTGCATATGATATAATTTAGATTAGGAGACTAGAGTATGAGATTGTTGTGTATTTTTTATAAAGATGGTTTTATTGATGATTTTCTCTTCTCAATTTATAGATTTGGCAATGTGTGCAATTTATTGTTATTTTTTTTTAAGTGAAGATTTTAATGTAACATGAAATACTGTCAGTGGAATCCAATAATCCGAAGATAAGGAATGATCATGCAGTATAAAATAGTGTAAGTGACTTATATGATTTAATAGTCCTACAAAACCTAACATACTATAATATTCTATCTCTATTGATTGTGAATGGAATCCTATAAACTAAAACTGAAAGAATTTAATTATTATGATTTGTTAATGATATTTTATATTGCCACAATCATTTATGGTTACAATCATTTTTTTATATGAAGCTCCATACCAAAAAGTTTTCTAAAAGATTTTAATACAATTCTAATACATTATTTTGTTTGTTCTTCACTTATTAATTATTTTTTAATATTCACTATTAATATTCTAATACAGGCGTTATTGATTTTCATAAAAATTTGATTATGTTATTCAAATACTCAATTCAGTTATATCTTTATATAATTGGTCCATTAAAATTAATAATTAATTTGTATTACGTAAACTATTTCATGTACTTGGTTTTATTAGATCGAAAATATATTTATAATGATTTCATTTCAATTTTAGTTATATTAAAATCAGTTAATTATTCAAATTTGATTTTAATTTTATTAATGATATTGAAATGTTTGAAAAATATAAAAAACTTGATATTACAAAAATTATTTTAAAAATAAATTTTAAATATTTTAATTAATAAAATATATTTTTTAAATTCGACAAGTGACGAATATTATGGATCTAGATCCAAACACTTGGCGGGAGTCCTGAAAAATGGATCTAGATATTATTATCCAAACACTTGGCGAGAGATATCAGAAATTGAGGAAGTTGTTTGTAGTGGTACAGTTACTGGTCTGGTACATGCTTAATTAAATCTTAACGATGATGGCTCTGAGTAATTAAAAATTTTCATTATATCTGTACTGTACTGTATATAGCTAATCTCCTAGATTTATATATAATCAATCTGTACTATACACTCCCCACATTCAATGGATCTCAGACTCAAACTCAATGGAGATATCTCATTATTATTATTACTACTATTTGTAAAACTGAATCTGTATTTTTGTTTTGGTTGATCCACTAATTCTCAAGGTCAACTCAACTATTGCATTCTGGAATGTATCATCCCCCACCGTCATACATTAAACATAGAAAATCATGACATTACATTGAAATCATAATAATAATAATTAAAAAAAAACATTTATTTATTTATTTATTTTTATTTTCACGGACTAGTAGTTTGCATTCTGAATTTCAATAAATATTTTTCTTTTTTTCTTTTTCTATCTTTCAATTGAAAACAGAAAAATCCACTAACAAATTGATGCTGAAATATCATATCATGGACTGAAAGATCCAGAAAAAAAGAAACTCCACTAAAACACAAACACTCACACGTAAAAAACATTAAAATAAAAAATAATAATAATAATAATAATAATAATAAAAAAATAAAAAAAATGATAATAATTTTCTTTTGTTTTGTTTATGCATGCAAGAAAATGTAAGTAAACCTGATTTGTCATGTTAGCACTCCATTCCATTCCATTTTTCATGCTTTCCAATGAAAGCTTATGATTGTAAATTTGAATAATATTTTTAGATTTTATAAATTATAATGGTTGATGTCAATTTATCCTTTGGTTGGGTAAATATGATTAAGACATCCACAAACATAGGATTAAAATTAATTTATCGATTAGGTAATAAATAGGATGGAGAATAAAGAACTTGGTTTAATTTCTTTTATTATTTAATGCAAAGGTTCCGCCAAACACACTTTAATTTAAAAAATAAAAGAAGTATTTACAAATTACAATTCATCAAATTTACAATGCTTTTTGTATTGTTGGAATTTATGCAAGATTTAGTAAAATTTATATAATCTTTCAATAAAATATGTGTACGTATAAGTTTTTTTTTTAGAATTTTATTAGCAACCAATCTCCAATTTATATTATATTCTATCAAAATAATTTTTAATTTTATTAAAAACCCAAATTTGCAATAAAGGGATTAAATTTTGCAATATATTTTATTAAGAGGGAATTAGTCCAGCTGTACAAAATGATATCATCTAATTAGGGGTGGGCGTTTGCGGTTTGGATCGGTTGGAGGTAAAATTTCAAACCGATCCAAACATTGCGGTTTGAATTTTATGCAATCCAAGTCAATCCGATAATATGTCACA
>JAVXUL010000009.1:6143134-6162834 GCA_035590515.1 Trichilia minutiflora | reverse complement strand
GTTTGGAATTAATCCAATCCATAACCCAAACCGCTAATAGCGGTTTGTAAAATTTCAATCCAGAGATCAATCCAATATAGATTCAAACCGATCCAAACCAATCCAATTAAGCGGTTTGGATCGGTTTGGTGCGGATCGGTTTATATTTGCCCACCCCTACATCTAATGACACTCTGAATCATTTGATAATCAAATTCCTTAAACACATTATCAATTTGAAGTCCTTTAATCGACTGTCTTTTTTAATTAATTAATTAATTAATATTTTTGTGATGGAACGGGTTAAATATAAGCACTATTATTAAGCAGGCAATGCAGCATGAATTTGGATTCTTGAAACAAAATTCTTATTCCTTAATCATAAGGGTCTCGCTAAATCCAAATTAACTTTTGACAAAAAGTTTTATATATATATAAAGGGTCTCTTGAAATTATTACACGATTTCACCAATTAATTAATTTTGTATGTAGCAATTTTGAATGGTTGTTAAGCAATGAAGGGACCTTATTTTTTAATAAATTCCTTCGCTTCCGTTATGGGTTAGAATTGAAAAGCAATTTCCTTTTCATTAGTGAAAGATGACGTGAGGCCATAGACCAAAGTAGACGTTGCTTCTCTTTGCTGATCAGTTTGGGCTTGCCCAAAAGCATCAAAAGATCCATCCTTATCTATTGTTATTATTATTATTTATTTTAATTTTTTTCTTATTAAATTAGGCAATAAATTTTTATTAAAAAAATATACAAAATTTTGGTTTCATTTGACAGTACTAATTAACTTTATATAAAATTTAAAAATCTCTTAAATATGAATTTTGAATTAAAAAAACTATAAGCCTTCATTCATGTGAATGACTATTTATTTTTAAAGTATTTATTGAATTTAATTAGTATTATGAGCGCTTAATAATATTATTAAATATTTTAATGAATTTTTAAAGAATATATTAGAAAAAAATTATAAACTATTAATTATTCCCAAACTGTGAAAATATCTTTTCCCCACTTTTCCTTAATGCTTTACAAATGATAAAAAAGCATCCTGTGAAACTTTTTCTCGCTTTTTAAACCTCCTCTATCTATCCCATCTGGCCATCTTTGAGTGTTGCCTTCTGTTCAACTAATTTTGCATACATTGTGAATCTTCAATAGTTAAAAAATTATTTTAAAAAAGTAAAACTGGATGGCTCCGTGATAAAAATTAATTCTCGTTTCTAAGTGATTCACCGAACTTAACTGCTTTATAGGACAATTTTCTTTAAGAGAAATAATGAATAGATTGATACTTGATATTCATCAATTCGATTTGGACACAGAGATAACACTGAAAAAAATATCTCAGCTTGATGGATTCTTTTCTGTTTTGGTAAATGGTTAGAGGAAAGAGTGATTAAAAATATGTACCCAAAATTAAATAAATTATATAATAAATCTGTATTTCTGTAAAGGCAATGGACATTCTATCACGAGAGATAATAAGACTATTATAAATCCTCTCAAGGAGCCGAGTGGACAACTTTCATGGCTTGGTGGTTCCTTCATGTCGGGCTGCAGACAGAAGAAGAAATAAAAATGGAATGACTTCCAGAGTTGAGCTTGAAACATGTATTGTATAGGATTGGTCAACAATATTTTGAAACCTGTATTGACTAACTCAGTTCAGTTGTACGGCTATGGTTCCATAATCCATTCCTGTTAAAATCTGTTTGGATCAAGTAGAATGATCATGTCTGATTAAAATTGGAATTTGTCTTGATCGAGCATAAGAAAAATGAACATAATCCTATTAGAACCTGTCATGATCAAACACATCCTCATGATATTCCAGTTCAAGTGGAGGGTAAATCGTGAACCATCCAACCAAGACTAAAAGGATTGGGTCGAGGATTATTACTAGATGATGGAATGACAATTCAAAATCGGATACAAAACTTAATGAGTTGGGAGTCTGAATGATAATGAATGATCATGCTTTACTTTTGGAGACTTTTTAGTATTTTGAGTGGAATGGGACCTGAAGAACAATTTTTTGGGAGTTTACTACCGTGATGATGGGTATTCCATTTTTAACATTATTTGGACATGTGGGCTGATAGCCTGATAATGACCATTTGCTTGCAACGTTTCCGGTAACAATTGATCCATTAGTCCAATCATACCCAGCGAAAAATATTAATAAAAAATCAAGACATTAGAATAATTATACTGAAAATGAAACAAATCCACTAAAGATACTGCTACAAAGATAAAACCAAATCCTTCACCAATAATGACTTCCATGGTGTTTTCTCATCCAATACAACTAAAAAATTTTAAAACCAAGGAAATTTTACTTTTCACCAGCTCACACAAACTGGAACGATAATCCATGAAATTTCCTCATCTGTATTCTATTCACAAATTGACATACGAAAAGATGGAAGAATCTGAAATTAATAACAAGAAGAATCATGCCAAAAATATTTACGTATTATGACAGCAAAACACAACACATCACAAGAGCTAAATTTCTATATTTGATTTAAAGAAATATTCAGTAGGGAGAGAGAGCTAGAAAATAAGATACAGAATAAAAATAAAATGTGCATACAGGTCATGAAAAGGAATAGGAATAGTCTTGAAACCAAAATATGCTGCACGTTATGTTCCTCTGATTTTGACACGTGCAATGTCATTCATGAAGTGGAACAAATATGATACCATTTTATGCCACGCCCTGCCAGCTACTTGATAAGAAAATATGGAGTTTAAATGTGATTTTCCATCACAAGCAATCAGTCTCAGGAATAACATCAATTGCTGAACTGAAACCCACATAGATAGGATATAATTCGTACAATACATGACACACACACACTTATGTGTATATATATATATGCATATATATATATATATATCTTCCAGGGATAGGTCAAAAGTTTTTCGAGATCGTTCATCCAGGGATAGCACTTTGATACTAAAGATTGGTTTCGTTTTCCAATCAAATAAAAGTGTGTGCAAGCTATAAGTTGTAAGTATTTGGCCCTTAACATTGGAAACTATATTAATCTATATTCCCAGTGATCTTCAAATCTAATCTTGAACATACACAGTGTATAAAGTAGATCTGGTATAGATAGTTTATAGTTAAGTTCTAACTCAAACCAATAAGTTAACTGATCCCAGATCTGAATCATGAATCATTCATTACTACATTTTCTAATTAATTCCGATGGATATATCCAGAACCCCTGACCTTTATTCTGTTTTAGCTATTTGTAAGTCATTTCTACTTTTTGTCAAATTACTTTTCTTAAAACTACCATACCAAAAAATCAGAAATCACGGCAATCAATCACACAATATTTTACTAATATTACACCAGCAACTCACTCAAGAAAAGTAGGGTACCGAACATGCGGTTATAGTAATAAGAAACTACTTAACATCAGTTAAATATTAATAATATGCCAAACTGTTGACAGTTTGCAGTGGAAATTGTAGCCTTTGAACATATTATACACCCAAAGGAACTGACATTTTATCCAACCACAAATCGTTACAAAAATAAAGGTGAGGTTCTTTAATAAATTGACAAAATAAAACTTACGAGGCGACCACACTTAGGAAGAAACCAGATGCTGCTGTAATAGCTGGTGCTGATCACCTTGCCAAGCCCAAGCAATTTCATTTAGCGCTGGTTTGATTTCTTGTTTCAACATCATCTGGTACTCCAAATTACTTCTTTAATTCTACCGGATGAAAATAAGGACTGAACTCAAATAATTCAACATCAAATGACAATGGCCCAAGTCTACCATTTTCCAATCCCTCTAATTTCAAGAACCCACCATCCTTCTTCATTACTTTCAGCCTGAGAGGCCTAGCAATGACCTCGAGCTTAGATATGACGACCGAAGCAGAGTGCATGGATGTAAATTTTACTTCTTCCTTCATTTTCAATAAACAAATCTGATAAATCAAATCCAGTTGAAAGAGAGAGAATATGGAAGGCATTCAAATTAGTAGATTTGGCCAACATTCTTTGTGCTTCGGGAGAAGCATTATTTCCAATTGGACCAAAAGCTGCATCAACATCCACAGGAAATGAATCCTTAACTTGAGTTTTATTTTCCATTAGTTTTTCAATGGAAATCCTAATACTTGGGTTAGGGTCAAGGATTCTTGACAGCAGCCTGCAAACCTCAGGTGAAAACCAACTAGGGAAATTAAAATCTGCTTTGGCTATTTTCCTATACATGGCCATTAGATTTGAATGATGGAATGGAAGATAACCAGCTAGTAAGACATATAAGATCACCCCAAAAGCCCAGATGTCGGCTTTGGCCCCATCATGGCCTTGTCTACCAATTACTTCAGGAGCTAAATAAGCAGGAGTTCCACAAGTTGTGTGAAGTAATCCGTCTTGATGCTTAGATTAGTCAAGAGCACTCAATTCAAAATCCGAAACCTTTAAATTCTTTTTTCATCCAGAAGCAAATTTTCTGGTTTCAAATCATGGTGGAAGATACCTCTGCTGTCGCAATAATCAATAGCACTAATCAACTGTTGAATATACTTCCTCACTGTATCTTCCTTAAGCTTTCCCTTTGACACCTTTCTAAAGAGCTCTCCACCTTTTGCATCTTCGATGACAAAGTAAATCTTCGTTTTGCTGGCCATGACCTCATAAAGCTGCATTACATTTGGGTGTTGAACCATTCTCATAATAGATACTTCCTGCTTAGTCTGATCAACGAGCTCTACTTTCAAAACTTTCTCCTTGTCAATTGCCTTAATAGCCACAGTTTGGCCAGTTTTAAGATTCCTTGCATAATAAACCTTACCAAAGTTGCCGTGGCCTAACATTCTCCCTACTCATACTTTTGCATTAGCACTTTACCGTTCATTTTTAACTCTGAATCGTAGTATACCATATTAGTTATTCTCTCCTTCTATTATGATAACTACTATACCATATGCAGCTGTCTTTAAGGGGCTGGTACTTAACCGTCATCAGCAAGATTGTGCTTTAGCACAACAGAATTTATATTTGAGATTTTATTGTGTTGAGATCCGGAGTTCAAATGTCCTCTGTCTAGTGGATACAGCCCCATCAACAATGAATAGGGCAGTCCACAAGATCGCACCTCACAGCCCTCTGAGAAGAATTTGTCAGCATTCAAGCACATCTTCCAGCATTCCTGGTAGTTTTCCTTCAATGCTACATAAAAAGAGCAAAGAATGAAGTCAGAAAATGGTCCTTATTAGCCAACAAATACCAAGGAAAAACAAATAAAGTTATCAATGTTCATGCTTGAAAGAAGGGAACGAATCTATACAGAATCATCATCTAGAGGCCAATGAACGACATCAAACAATATTCCAGTGTGGAAATTGGTAATTTGAGGCCTTTACCCGACAACCACAAAGAATTGCATTGCCGGGCTTATTTATAAATCAGATGTACTTTGTCTAGAAGACTAAATAACAATAACCAATACACAAATGCAAGAGAAATTCACAATAGGATAAAATTTTAAAATTTTCAAAAAATCAAGAACAATGTTCGAAACAATAGTAGTTCCATCTGAAATCTAAACAAACATAGAGGTTAGAAAAATTAAGAATCACAAAAAATTAAAAAAAAAAGAAAGCATGCAGCCTACGGAGAAAATGGAATCAGAGAACAGACCATAGTTTTAGATGAAAAAAGAAGTACGAATTGAATCACATGCAATCCAAAAAAACACAGACCCATAAACAAAATTCTGATCAAATTAAAAGCCACCAGCTCCAAGAAGTGAAGGACAATGGCACAAAAATTTCAAGCAAAGCTCGAACGTGGCAACAGGTTAATTAATACGTAGAAAGCTAAACAACCTTTAAGAGATACAGAAAACATCAACCCAACATTATTTCTTCAGAAGAAAACATCGAATCATAGCATGAATATGGGGAAAAAAAATCAACCCATGTCTAAATTTGTAAGTAAATATAACAAAACAGAACGAATCAAACGTTTGAGAAAAGAATTAAAAATTAAATATTAAACCCGAAAAGAAAAATATAGAATTTACCTTCGAAGAAAATTCAGGAAATGAGAGAGAATGTGGAAAGGAATAGAGAGTCTTGAGGCAGACAAAATGAACCCAACGAGCCAAAAGTACGAGGCGAAGGGGAGATGTTTATGCTAAGACGTTATTGTAACTTCGCTATTATACGGCGTTTCACGTTTTGCGTGGAGTTGTCTCTGCTGTTATGAGCACAACAAATCTGTGCAGTTGGCTCCGATTGCCACAATTGAGCTTGACAATTCAGACCTGGGACCCAACTGATAGGTGTGTTTGGGTAAATTCCAAATCTTTTTTCTTGATGGAATTTCCCTCGGAAGTATTCAAAACTTTCTCAGAATAACGATATTTTTATATTTAATTTAACTCTTATGATATTGAACTTTTAACCAAGGCAATATAAGCACATCTAAATTAATATTCTAAGGTATTTAAGATATTGCAGGGTATTTAGGATTAGAAAGTTGGGAGGATTGATGAATAAAATAATTTTTTATTGAAAAAATTGAGAGATATTTTGGGAGGGACAAATGATAAAACCCAATTCAATGCTTTGTATTCATTAATATTTTCTCTCTTCTTTTTATTTTTCTTTACTTTTTTTTTTTGTTTTTTGTCTTAGCTATTCTATAAACCAAAAAAAAAAAATTCTGTTCTTAGACAAATAATACATGAATGGAAATTCAATTTTTTCTGTGGATCAATATTATTCAATATATACTAGAAATGGATAATTCTCGCTGATGACTATTTTTAATATCTAAATTAAGGTTATCAAAATCGCGGTTTTAATTAAAATCGTTTTTTATTTAAAAAATCAGAATATAAAAATAAAATATAAAAATAAAATTTATAATAATATATAAATAATAAAAAATTTAAAATATTTTTATAAATTAATAAAATCGATCAAATATTTTTACTTTATATCAAAAATGTTTTATTGTTAAAATTATGATTTTAATCAATTTTATTATTTAAAATCACGATTTTGATAATCATATTCTAACTAATTAAATGGTGAGCTCCATCCACTTTAAGTAGAAAGTGGAAGTCGTTTTTTTTTCTTATTTAATATGACCAGTAATAAAATATTTTATGTGCAAACAATATGTTTAAAAGTACAAATAACTCCAGCCTTTTATTAATTTAGATTGATGTTAAATGTATTTATTACTCAAGTCATTGTATTAATCTATACAACAGTTTAAAGAAAATTCCTCCTTCCATCCAGAATTCCTTTAGGTAAATAAATAAATAAAAATGATGATGTTACAAAGGAAGAATTGTATCATGCTCATAATTGTGCAAACAATAAAAATGGAAGAACAACAATGCAATCAAGAAGATACAAAATAATAAAATTAATTAAAGGAAAAAAAAAACAAATTAATTTTTAGCCGTTGCTTCTAGTATCTAATTCCTTTAGCAACCTCAAAGAAATGAGCAACATTCTCCTCCGGTGTACCAACTTTAATGCCATGGCGGCATGGCCAAGGTTCAAAATATGCTTGCCTCTTCCGGCTTTCTTCAAGGTATCCATTATCCTATTGGTGATAAACTCCTTGGAACCAAAAAGAGCACCGGGATCGACATTTCCTTGAACTGCTACGTCAGATCCAAGACGTTGTCTACCTTCAGCCATGTCAACAGTCCAGTCCAAGCCAATAACATCTACGCCTGACAAAGCTAGTCTCTCAAGCAACCCACCGGATCCACTAGCGTATAGGATTAGCGGGAGATCTGGATGTGTTTGTTTCAGAGTGTCCACGATTTGCTTCAAGTAAGGTAGACTAAATTCTTCAAAATCCACAGGACTGAGCTGTGTGGCCCAAGAATCAAAGATTTGAACAGCCTGAGCTCCGTTGTCAGCTTGGTATTGCACCTACTTTGCCATGGAGAATGCAAATTTCTGAAGCAATGAACGGAGGACCTGCAGAGTAAAAGGGGTAAGTGGAAATTTGATGTTACTGTAACGCCTGCAAGACAAGCAAGTTAATGAAAAGAGCATAGAAATTACCTTAGGTTGAGAAAAAGCTAGTCGTTTAATTTTGTTGAAGTGCTTTGATGAACCACCTTCAACCACGTACGATGCAATTGTGAAAGGTGCTCCAACAAAACCCAGAACTGCTGCTTCATTGTTTACCTGACAAAAAAAGAACACTGGCGGACTTTATCAAGGAAAAATAGAACATAATGAGCTCAAGCTAATCCCTCCAAAACAGATATATCTGAAACGAACACAACAGGATATTTAGAACCGGAACTCAAAAGGATAGAATGCCAAGTCAGACCTCTTCTCGCAAGATTGTTAAAGCTTTCCCAACATATAGAACTGACTCCTTGGGATCAAATTCTTTCACTTCATTAACATCAGCATCGGTTTGTATAGGATCAAATATGACAGGACCTTTACCCTTCACAATATCAAAGGGTATATTCATCCCAGAAAGAGGAGTTAAAATGTCTGAGAATAAAATAACCTGCCAAAATAATTAATCAGAGAATAGAAAACAAGCAATTAAAATGAAGGAAAACATGAGTTGAATAATGTGGTGAGTTTCTGGTTCAAATAAAAAAACTTGAACTCAGATTGTTCAAAGTTGCAAACAATGCAAGTAGTAGTGCTTTCATAGGTAATATTTCAAAGTTTGAGATGTCTCTTACCCCATCTGGCTTAAAAACATGCATGGCTGTAGAGAAATTTCCACTACAAGATCAACATTTTCTGATCTTTTGCGAAACAAAGGATACTTCTCGCAGACGGGTTGATAACTCTACCATAAAGAACAGAAAGAAGAATGAAAGAAAACATTCGATAAATGAAACCAAATTCATACGGAATCCAAATTCATTTGGAAATTAAAATTGTATGCCTAGAAGAAAGCAAAAATTATATGAAACAAAAGCATTTGGAAATTCTGGTTTCAACCAAAAGAAGCATACAAAACCTATCATAGAAGAAAAGGCAAAATAGATACACAAGTGACTCATACATCCTAGCAAATTCCATGCTTCTAGTTTCTATTTCCAGACTATTTCCATTAGGTGGCAAAGGAAATAATTCTCTAGACCCTCAATTAGGTATTAGGTAAATAAATGTAAAATTGAAAACAGCAATAAACATCATTTCCTAGGCAAGTTATCACAATGAAGAAATCGCTCAATACTAACTCAGAAGTTCAAACATGAAATGTTGGTACACTATATCAGCTAAATGTTTCCTAAGTATGATATTCCAAAAAGAAAAAAAAAAAAAGAACCATGAGCATAATGAATGACATTGAAGCCATTAATGCATAACCTGCCTTCATGTACCTCCCTGCTTGCCTCATAAGCCAAACTGGAGGTCTTTCAACATCTTCCCCTCGAACAGCTTTAAGCAAAAGGGTTTCGGCAACAGAAACAGCTTTTGGCTCGGCAACAGTCCCTGGAAATTTTAGTTACAACAAGTTTGGATTTACCAAATACTTAGCAAAGCATAATTTGAAGAATAAATTTATTCGATGGTCTTTCAATTAGATCCAAAGACAAAACAAAATGACTCAAATGATAAAGATATCTCTAACATTTTTCACACCGGAAAGATGTCCTAATTAATAACTTCAATATGCTAAACGAAAATGCCAAATTAACATTCATTTCTAATGATTTCAGTTCCCAATAATAGAAATAAAGTTTAATTTCTAAAAATTTAGCAGAAAGGCACTGAATTTTTCAACTGAAAATAAATATGTTCAGCTTCACATGCAAGAACAGCAAACTTAGCAACATTTTCTGTTTGATTGCAGAGAAAACATCAGAAACTCCCCTTTTTCCAATTCATTTTCCAAAATTTTAAAACTCCCCTTCCACTTAGTTTCCATCATTTTCTTGTCAACCAAACAACGAATTTCATAAAAAAATGGAAATTTCGGAAAGTAACCTCCGACCACGCAGGAGACAAGTCGTGATTTTGAATTGGAGCGAAAAGTGGAGGAAGAGAGACGAGATTTTGTGGGAGAAACTGAAACAGCTGAAATCGAAGTTGCAAGACATTGGATTTAATTTGATTTTGATTTTTTAGCACATTTTTTTGCGAAAACTGAAAAAAATTCTTACCATCCTGAGAGTCTGTAGTCAAGATAAAGACTTCGGGAAAAATGTAATCTTGATTCGTATTACCTTTGTCGTTTTGCACATGTCAGCACCGGTTTGACGAAAACTAAACGGGATTATAAATTAAAATCCAAGCAAACAGCAGTAAAAGAAAAATGAAAAAACTCCAAATTAGCTTGTTTCAGAAATATGTATCAAATTAACAAAATATTAAACACTAATCAATATACCTATCCAAAAATTGATTAACCCCATTTAGATTTGCAATCACGATTGTGTACTGTGTAATGATATGCTATCTAAGTCTAATAAAATTACAAATAAGGCCACAATTTATAATTATTTTCTCATAAACCCTTCCCTAACCTCCCACCACCACGTATCCCACCGGTGATTAAATTATGGATCCGTGAGAAGGAAAAAATCAAAAATCAAACAGACGACGAAAAAAAAAATAAAAAAGAAATTTCATTATTGATGTAATATCGTCATCATCAATACACAAATGAACTGGCTGTCTATGGAAACAAATGGGTTACATTTGAATTTTGAAATTTTAAGGTTTCTATCATGAGTTAAAGAATTGATAACATTTTATATGATATTCTACACTCAGATGAGCAATAAGATGCCAGAAAACAAATGCTACATTATATCAAGATAAAGAACAAGAAAATCAGAATAAGGCCCGCTGCTTTTAATTACAGAGGGAAACTGGGGAAAGAAAGGGAGAATAACGGAAGAGGTGAAAATGAATCAGAAAAGGGTGTCAATTGTAAGTTTTCGTTTGGGAGGTGCTTTCTCTATAATCTGCTTTTGCTGGTCCATGAAAGTTGAACCCTTGTTGGCAAATAATCTCCGAAGGTTGATTACTGAAAGCTCATTAAAGTTCGCAACCGCAAGATCAGCCTGGACTAGATCATACCTGCATTTTTCAGCATCAGTCAGTGTCTGATACAAACAAATGAACATCAAATATATTTCCCACAGCTGTTGAAAATGAAGTTTTGCATCTACATGTCACGCACAAAAATAAAGTTTACTTTTTTGAGGCATTTAACAAGTCAGAAATAAGCATGTGAATACTCACGCACGGTGAGAGCCAATTAGTGCCACAGCCATCATTGTACAGTTGTGAGCAGCCGTTATGGCTCTAGGGTTGTCTTCAAATACAACGCACTTGGAAGGTTTCCGATCCAGCTGCAGGAAATTTGAACAAGTAATCAAAACAACATCAGGAGAACTCATAAACAATATAATGCAACTGATCTAACCAATCTTCCAGAAAATAATTGTCATACACCAATACAGTGGTATTTAAAAAGCTTGAACAAATGCAAACCTTCACAGCTGCAGAAAGAAATCTGTGAGCTATTGATTCCATACCATCTTCCTCAGACACAACTGCCTGAAAATTCAAAGAAACCTTGATCACCTTCTCTACTTTGATGCACTATAGCATATCAAAGAGTCCATGCTATATCAGTGAATCTTTTAATTGAACTGTCAAATATGAAATATGTTTGACAGGACATCATTCAAAAAAAATGCAACCAGATTTCAGAGGGGAAACCATCAATCTGCAATATATAGAATGACAGAAAGAAAAGAGAAATGAAGTATGACTAAAAGCAATCAGATCAGTTGGTCACAAAATACAACTTGCTCATTAACCATCAAAATCTCCACAGGATATATTTCCTGCTGGGCATTATTTATAGTAGTGCAGTGAGTATCACCATAAATGGAATAATGTTATGTCTTCAAGATATTGACCTGGAAATACTTCAAAAGACCCATTCGATCTAAGGCTTCAACCATGTGTCTTCGATCAAGACTTGAAACAACAGCGCAAGGGATGCGAGCTGTAGACACTGCATCCAGCCACTCTAACAGTCCTTCCATGGGCTCTCTAACCTGAATGAAGAAAATTGTGAATATTATTTGCTGCACCCAATGCACAAACATAACAAACACAGATGAATAGAGTGAGTTCTCACACTGAGGAGATTATCATAATACAACTTTGTAAGCCTTTGCTTCCATCTATCCAGTTCACTTTCCTCTTTACCCCAGTGTAACACCTAAATATTTTTGGAGAATGCAAGATATGAGAGGTATTAGGTAAGAAACATATGATGACAGGTGTATGGATGATTCTCGGACAGCATTTTATCATTACTGAAAATCATAAGAAACTAAAAGTTGAAAATGCATTTCAAAGACAACATGCAAAGCCATAATTATTTGATATGCTTATTAAAACAGAAGATAAAAATTCTAAAACGACTAAGAATTTCGAACCTTATGCAAAACATGGTCAGCACCTGCATTAAGCATCAATCTTAGCACTTCCCCATCAACAGGAATTTCCTGTCCTGCAAAAAAATCAATATAGCAACCTAAGTATCACCAAAGTGCTGAGAAGTTCAGCTTCACCTATTCTCAGACAAGAAATGGAAGAAGAACTCAAGTTTTTATACTGTAAAAACAAATCCAGAATATAGATTTAACTTAAGAAGATAAAGCCACAAGATCTAACTGCTTGTGATAGGCAAAAAAATAGTTGTCAGCTTCACCTATCCTCAAACAAGGAATGAAAGCAGAACTCAAGTCCTTCTACTAGAGAGACAAATCCAGAAAATAGATCTAACTTAAGAAGATAAATCCACTAGATTAACTACTTGTAATAACAAAATAAGACTTCTCAGCTTCACCTATCCTCAAACAGGAGAGCTCAAGTCTTTCTGCTGGAGAAACAAAATAGATCTAACATAAGAAGATACATCCACTAGATTAACTGCTTGGGTTAGGGAAGGAAATATGGAGGTTTTTAACTTGCTTCTAATTCCATCATCAAAAAAGAAGTTGATGCGTTTGCTATATTTCATTATGCAAAACAATATCTGCACATCAGTGAGCTAATTAGCAAGGGTTCCCAAATTTTCTCCTTGTGGAGGTATTTACCAAGTAAAATACACTATTTACACAACACTTGAGCTATAAGCTATAAGGGATTTTCGTTATTAAAGAAACTAAAAAGAAAAATATTGACAGGATAAAGTTGTTGCTTACCCTCTTCAGAGGCAAGCTGCTTCCACGCATTCAACTTCAAAGCTCGAGTATCCACCTGAAACATGTTTACATGCTGTTATGGGAGAGATATTATAATCCAATTTTATCCATACATTAATGGATCATCCAGTTAATCATATCAACCATCGCCTTTAAAACCCACCACACAACAGGCTTTTGGAACATAACTTATACAAACAAGTGAGATACTTGACACATTCTATGCCAATCATCAAATTAGCATGACTCCTCGAAAAAAAAAAAAGGGCACAGATTAAAAATTTACCACCACATCCCATGAGAATATGAGCCCATAGGCTTCATCTGGCTTCATAGCATACCGTATTCGTTTAAGAAATCCTTCCTGTAATCTATCATTCAAAAAATCCTGTCCAAAAGAAAGTTATTACTTATGAGTAGATGAATTAAGATCTTTTAATCTAATTACGACGAAGCAACTAGGAAATTACTAACCACATCAACTTTTAAAGGCCCATCTTGTCTAAAAGTCTCAAAACCTTCCCCATATTCTGCTCCAATTGCCTTAAACACAAACAAACAGCAAAAAAAATCTAAAAAGAATGCCCTTTTGCACTGACATGAATCAAAAAAGAAAACCAAAACAAACTCAGAAACCACAGTCGAACTCTTTTAAAACTCTTGAACATAAGCCAGCAACCAAAAACAACAAAAAGATATACAAACAAACACCCCCCAAAAAAAAAGAAAAAAAGAAGCAATACGATACAATACCTCTTGCATAAAAAGCCTGTTAGGGGTGACTGGAAACCCATTAAAGGACCCATTATCGTCAAAGCCATAAGCGCTTCTAATCACCAGATGCTTAAATTTCTACAAAACGTAATTAAATAGCAATGTAATATTTAAATAAATTCGAAAAAAGAAAAGATATTTTTTCAAGAGGAAAAAAAAGACAAACCGATAATTTGGGCGTTGAAGGGAAGAGAGAGTGATGTCTGTAAGTAAAAGAAGGCCTTAAAGGAATTAGTAGAGGAGTGCTTCTGATTTTGCTGTATGTGCAGTCCATTAGAGATGTAGCTTCGACGAGGAAGAGGTTTATTTAACTTTGGAGTTCATTTTATTCCTATAATTTTATTTCCTGTTTTTTTTTGTATTCGAATAAATAAATAAATAAAACACAAAAATGGAGTAGCGGAGCACGTGTAAGGTTCAAGATGATTCAACGGATTGCATGACATGTAATTTTTTTTGGAAGTGAAACGTGTCTCATGCTGCCACGTATGATAAGAGACGTCCTTTGAACGACGCCGTGATTGTAATTACCGAAATTGGATGAATTGAATGGTAACGGAGGTTTCCTTTTATAAAGAAATCGGAACTCAGATTGGGCGGGTAACCTTAAATTTTATTTATAATTTGAGATTAAGTAAGTAAATTAATCAAGTTCTTATTACTATTTAAACTTTATCCTAACCAATTTAGTTATTTATTAGTAAGAGAGTTATCGGGTAAATGATTAGTTTCCCTTGTTTTTTATCTAATATTTTAATATTTCTCTTTTTTTTTAAAATATTTGATATTTCTCATATATTATGAGAGGATGTGAAGTATTTTTTTTTAAAAAATAAAGGTATCAAAATATTTAATTAAAAAAGGTGGAAAGAAATAATAATTTGTCCTTACTATCTTTTTAAAATTTTACATTTTAAAAAACAAATGGATTAAATTTTTTAATGCTACGAGTAATAACAAGAATTTATTTTTTCCTAAAAACTATGTCGATATTTGTAAAATGGATAAGAACATTTTAGTCCTTGATATTTTTCAAAACAATATTTAAGGACGAGGTTTGGTTAAAAACAATAAAATCGTCTCTACTTTTATAAAAATTAATATTAATAAATACAATTACATATTTAACCCCATTTATAAAATATGTAAACACCAAATTAATTTTATGTTTAAAAAAGAAAAAAAGGAGTGGCAAAAATTAGAACTAAACAAAAGCTGAATTGAAAAATTAAAAACTAAAAAGATTTATCACAGCTTTAAAAATTAAGAATTTTATTAGGATTTCTCACGAAACAAACAGAAACTTCCAAGTTGAAGATTTCTTCATCTTAACATATCCTCGAATCAATGTAAAGAAGTCACTTGGCACCATTCCGATTCCATAACCAAATTCACTCAAATTTCTACATTTTCGATAGCTTATACGTAATCGACACTCGAAGATGGAGACTAGTCAAATAGCTTGGGGCATCATACGGCACCATTTGATGCGATTGTTTTCCAATTAAAAATGTTACAACGCTTTCAACAGAGGCAGAGAATAGACATGCACAGGGGAGGAACCAAATCAATCTTACAGCAAAAATATAAACAAAATTGTTCCTCCTAGTAGAACAGAACATATTTACCTATATGGATTGAAATAGCTTAATATATCAGGTGCAATCCTGATTTCCTACTTTCTACTTTACAATAGCCCAATGACTTGCCTTTGAGAAGATAGCAAATGGAGAAAATTTTCCTTGTGAATTTAGAATTTCCACCATTGCATATCGTGTTTCAGCCCTTACACATGAAAAGTCATGAAGGGAACAACATCATGTATGGTCGTTTACTTCTTCAATAGTTGTTAACAATCCATGGTTGAACTCTTTCCCTGTTTCAATAAGCAATTAGTAGGACATGCAGAAGAAAATTAATAATGGTCACATGAACAATAGGCAAATGATGAAAAATACCACTCATATTCGTCCAAACTCTTGAATCCTGAGATATCCAAGTATTCAGAGTCTTCAGAATAATCAAAATAGAACTATGACCAAGAAACAATAAAAAAATGAATTAAGTGAAGGAAGGACTATCAGAATTGGAAAGATGAACAATTCTAAATTGTAAAAGGCATAATGTTTCGTGGACCTTTAAGTCAAACCTTATCATACTTCCCAACCAATGCAGAATCTGCTTCATCATCCACCTACAGGAGCAAACACCTCAATTTCAATACCAAAAACTACAAATTTAGAACTAAGGTTTCCCTTATGACACAGATGGTTTATTTAGAAGATGGAAGGGGCAAGGTTTTGAGAAATTCATCCTGGTAAGAAATCAAGAGCTATAATCAGAAGGGAAGCAAGGATAATGATTTAGGGCAGACATTGTTCGTATGACTATGTAATTCAACGAAAAGCAAACACATATCTTTATATTTCTATCATTTCAACTGCATTATGGGAAACAACATAAATCATAAAACCTGTGAAGATGATGATGAAGAGATGAATTGATTGAAGAAAAAGAGAGAACCTTTTTTGTCCACAATATGTTGGTCCAAAAATTCTAATTGAATTACCATGCTACAAAACAACAGAAAATCACATATGATCTTTGAATTCCGCAATTGATGCTGTCATGATCAAAAATACTTATTTGTATTACAAGAACGAGAGCATAAATAATACCAAAATTCATAAAGACATAAATTACCGCAGGCATATTGCAAAGCTCTTCAACCAAAGCCATTTGGTGAGCTGCATATAGTTTTTCAGCTTCAACAATATATGGTTTCTTTTCCTGAAAGCCACAAAGGTATATGACAATCTCATTAAGATAGCAATGTGCTACAATTAGCCAGGACCTACAAAGAATTTTCTCTCCTGAATGTTACCACATTCGACATATTCATCCAAACTTTGAACCCTTCTCGATCAATGTCAATCCATTTCCCACTTTTACAAGTCTTGACAAAGCTTTCCCTGCAAAATCAACCAAATAAAAAATAATTTTCCTTTGATCCAAAATGTTTCACATTTATAACAGTGCTTTCTGAGTTCTGACCAAGGATACATTTGAACATGCTTTTGTCGAAAAAATTTTCAGTAAAAGTGCTTTCACTATAAGCACTTAAAACTACTACTTCGAGCAAACACTTCTCAGATGCTCTTTGAGAAACAGTCCATGTGTTTTTTTGACCTTCAAAACTAATCCTCACCATTCAACCAAACACTTTTAAGTAGAATCAAAATCCCTTTTTACTATTTGAAGCACTTTAAACTATATCAAACAAAACCGCCAACATACAATCTTAACCAACATGTAGATAAGCAGATATAAAATTTTTTGCTGCCAAAATTATCCAACAATTTCTATTACAGGAAGACTATTAAAAATGGAATGAATCAATAAAATAAGAGAAGTAGAGAACTTACATAAAGAACAAAAAAGGCGATCTAACTAGGTCCGAATAAGAACTCTGTTTCGAAACACTTGGTTTCTCACTGACGCCTTTAAATTTCTTCATTTTTTTCTTCGCTTTGGCTTCACACTCGTGCATGTCAGCCAATGCAATCGGCACCATAGCTCCACAACAATCGCTGCTACGTATTAAAAAAATCATATCATAACCCCCCCAAAAAAAAATAACAAATAAAAACCGAGAAACAGCTCCATAACAAGCATTTAATGTGTATACCATTTTTCAAAGGCGCTACCATCTGGTGCCCGACGTAATGCATGAACCCGTTTGCGGGTTCTCGGTGGATCCACCATTAATGGTCGTTTTCAAGCTCTGAACCTTTTCAACTTCAATGATAAAGAGACTCCTTTTTTATAAATGAAGAAAAAGTTGCTCATTCTTTTTTATTTTTTATTTTTTATTTTTTATTCTGTGTTTATTGCTAACTTGCGCTGAATGTTAATATCAAATATAATTTAATAAATAAATAGAATATAAATTTTTTTAGTCAACTAAATTTACTAATAATAATTCCGGTAATAATATTTTTCTATTACAGTCTTTGTTACTATTTTCTAAAGTTTATTTTTTATTTTTACTTTTATTTTTTGAAAAATATATAAATTCTTGATTAATTTTTATGCAAAAAATTCATTAACAAAAGTGGATTTTCACACTTTATAACTATGAAGTACTTTTTAAAAAAATTATAATGTAAAAAATACTTTTTAATTTTTTTCTTATTTTTAATAAACAACATACAAACTAATTATTAATATTATAATTCAATCATTAAACATAGTAAAATATTCAATATTATATATAAAAAAAGTAATACTAAATACTAAAGGATTATATACTAATTAACCTCATAGACATTTGCATGTTAGTAAACAGTAGAGAACTGTTGATCTAGTGGTAGTATAGTATTATCCCTTAGTGTTAATCTAACGGTGAGAGTTGTATTTTGACTCTTCAAGTTTCAAGTTTCAAGTTTGATTTGTATTTTAATATTCTTTTGTGAAGTATTTAGGGAATTATATTAGGGTTTTATTTTGTATTTAATATTATTATGTGTGGATTTTGTGCATATATACTGTAATATAGAATAATTATTAAATAATTTATGAGATTTTATTTTTTAAAAATATATTAATTGTATATTCGATTTAACGTCTTGACAATGGTTGGAGGAGTTTTTTGTTTAAAAAAAAATATTAGTAAACATAATGACGCTAGAATGCGCTGTTTGGTACAGCTTTGCGCGGGCCAAATCGATGGTGAAAAGTAAAATAAACTAACGTAAAAAATGGGAATTCTGGCGGTAACCTAAAACTGGGTAAAGTTTCTTGGCGCATAACGCAAATTGATTTAAAATATTAAGATAACTAGATAAGTGACAGACGAACCAGAAACCGACACATTGGGGTTCTGCTATTCAAGCCTCAAGCGGATGACGTGAGGATATGCGAACAATAATAATTTTATTTATTCCTGGAACAATAAATAAATAACAGTACGGCAGGGGATGATGGTTCGTAGTAGCGGAAAGCACGAAGCGCACTTAAAGTTTGCCGTTTTGAATTTTCGTCGTGTGTTCTTTCTTTGTTCTTACTTCTTATTCTTAGCAGTAATAATTGATTCTTTTGGAGGGTGTTTTTGAGATTTCGCTAGGAAGGATTGATTGAAATGTTAGTAAACATTGATTTGGGCCCCAAAAAGTAAAATTTTGGTTGAACTGGGCTTTTTGTTTTTGTTTTGGGCACACTCAGATTTCTAAGCTTAAAGGTTACGATAGTGGTTTATCCTTTTTTTAAAATTTTTGATTCATCCTTTAGGGCTTTAGGGCAATCAGCTGTGCGTAGGAGTCAAATCGGATTAGGTATCAATTTTTTTAACTAAATTTTACAATTTTAAATTGGATTTTGAAAATTTTAATTTAGATTTAGTTTATTTTAAATAAAGAATCAAAAAATCAATCTCCTATTTAAATCAAATCGATACCTAATTTAAATTAGAAATTGGATATCGATTTTATTTTTTAAAAAATTAAAAATAAAGTTAAAAATTTTATAATTCTTATAATTTGGTCCCTTTTTTTAAAAAAATTTTAAAAATATTATATTTTAATCCAAAAAATTTTAAAAACTACTAAATTAACTTTAAAATATTAATAATCATACAAAATAAATAAATATTCAAATTTAAATAATAATTAATTAAATTTTTAATAATTAAATAATAAATTC
>JAVXUL010000009.1:6095006-6122149 GCA_035590515.1 Trichilia minutiflora | reverse complement strand
GAAGGAGGAAGAGGATGGGTGCAAAATGAAGAGGATTCATGCTTTTGAATCTTTTCTTCATCAAAGTTTGAAAGCTTGCTAAGTGAGCAATAAAAGCCCCAAGATATTCATCTTCAATTTCCCTTATTTTTCATGTATGTAGCATAGGATTTTTGGCTTCAAAACTTACATTTTAAGCATGATTTAGGCCATAAAACCTTCAGCAGGGATGTTATAAGCTCACATCTTGCACAACATCTCTTTTACACATTCTTCCATCTCTTTTCTGCTGATGGCTGCTGCTGCTTCTTTCTCCCGGGCGTGTTTCTCATTGAGGTAAAATCTCATATTAGTGGAAGCAAGGTTGGGCTACGCTCTTGATTGTTCCCCCTCTCTAGAACACTCATCAATGATGTTTCTCCTGTGCCTACGCCCTTCATAGATTTTGAAGGGGATATTGATCTCCTGATGTGCGCGGGGCTTATCTAACCTTTCAGTTGTCGTGGCCTTCCCTTTTTGTCCAGGTGTCAGTCTCTGCTTAGGCACATGACGATACACTTCTCTGGATCCCCGAACTCTTCCTACCTGACCACTTCGAGGAGCTTGACTTTCCTGTCCCTCAGGAGCTAATGGCGTTCTCCCTTCTCCCAAGGAAACAGGTTCTCTGTCCATTTGCCTTCTGACCTCCAGAAGTTCTTTCTCCAGTGCTTTAGCCCTGTTAGCCAGGAATCTATCTATGTGTCTATCTCCTGACCAGGGCCCTTCCCTAGTCAGGGAAATTTTTCCTCCTCCGCGAGCAGTATTTTTACTAGAACTGGAATCTTCATCTCTTTGTCTTCTTCCTGCCATCTTGGAGTTTTTAATTTTTTCCTAAGTCAAAAATTTATAGAAAAACACTTCGTCTTCTTCCTCCCTCCCTCCACAAACGGTGCTTCAATGGCTTTTTGTTTGTTCCTACAAACGATGCCAACTGTTGGTGCAAGAATTATTCGTGGACCTCCTCACGATCAATGTGGAATGACTCAACTGGTGAGGTATGAGAGTATTGTGACTACTGTCGAATGATGATTTTTCCTACCGGAGGGCAGCTAAAAGAGCAGCTGTTTTCGAAAAAGCTTCACCACCTAAGCGTACAAAGAAAATAACACCTTCAAAGTGATGCCGGGAGGAATTCCCAATGAGGAAACTCTGATGCCTAAGTCAAAAAAATATGGAGGAAGATAATGTCAGATCCGACGAGTAATAAACAGAGAAAGAAAACTGGAAGTAACAGGTATTTTTCATAGAGGGTAGAAATCACCAAGGATGTGTCACCGGAGGAGAAAGTATTTCCGGCGGAGTGGTATTGCCAAATCTCTCTAAAATGCAAAGTGCCCAAGCAATTTTCTGAAGATCTAAGAATGAAAAGGTCAAAAGTCCCCTCATCGTTGAAAATGGATGCTTTATATAGTGCCCCTCTGACAGGACTTGGCATTGGAGAATGAGAAGGATGTGATGTCTGATATAGGACAATGTGTAGTCGAATTCTATTAATGATACTAACACATCTGCAAGTTTTGCAGGCCTGACATCGTCCCATCACCTAAAAATGGTCAGAGGATGGGACAAGTGCCTTTATGGTAGACGGCTACTTCGATAGTGGGCCTGCTATTAGTCATCGTTTCTCATTTTTACGTGTAGGGGGACACTTGTCGACTAGTACACTGGTCAGAGATTGCCTACAAGTTGGTTTATAGAAGGAATCTTGGCCCTGGGTGATTTCCCTAAGAAGCCATTCTGCTTTTTGGGATGACAAATGTCCACATGCTTCAACTATCAGATGCCTGAGACGCGTTGTTGACGACTGAGAAAAACCTGAGAAGGAGTCCCTATCTTTGTGGCACTTGAGAGGGTATGAGTCTTGAAGCGAAGGATACCTGAGACAGTGATCTTCTGGGACGTAGGTTATCGGGAGCAAAGTTCAACTGGGACGATGAAATCCTTGAACCGGGGGTACCTGAGGCAGGGATTGCCTGGGAATACACTTGGATAACTGACACGTGTCTTACTGTCAGAGCGTCCACGTGTTACTCCTGTATTTTCTCCCAAACATTCAGTCCTCTAGTTTCTAGTGTGAGACTTGTAGAGCTCGTACCAGAAACTTGTTGCCTGAGACAAACCGTCCCAAAGGAGAGTGCTGGCTCAGGTGATCTAGTTTGACAGTTGGGGCAGTCAACCACTGAGATGATTGGCCTGATGAGGAAGCTTCCTAATTATTAGGATAGTTTCTCTCTCTTCTAACGGGGCCATTAGCCTGTTGATGATGTGTCTTTTCTGAAAAACAGGCTATTAGAATCCCTGAATCGAGGGTAGCTGAGACGGAGTGTAACTAAGGCAGGGACTACCTAAAAATATACCTAACCACCTAACACGTGTCTTGCTATCGGGTCGTTCACGTATTATTCCTGTATTTTTCTATATATATATATAAACTACAAAAAATACTCAACAGTTAAATTTATGTAAAAAAGCTGAGAAAATAAAAGCTATTATAACTCAATTTTTCTTTTTCCCTATAAACCATACAACCCAAAGACCACAAACACGATACTGTTTTTCAGCAAAAGCAATAATCATTTATCTTTTAATAGTTTTGGAACGATAAATAATTACTCAATATTTGACTTTGAAATTGTTTATTAATCATAATTTTTTTTTAGATTTTTATACTAAGTTAGGTATCTTATTTTATTTAATATTGAGTTATTTTTAATTTTTAAAATTAATTTAAAAATTTTTTATTTATAAAAAATTTTGCATGAATTGAAACGTACTTTTAAATTTTTTTTCTCAGGCAAAAAAATTTAGATATTAAAAGCACTTAATTTTGATGATTGATTTTTTTATATTAATTAGATTTATTTTATGAAGTATTGGAATGTATTAAAAAAATATCTAATGGAGCGAAATTCTTATACTAGAATGGTAGAAGGAATTTTGATGAAGTTGAAAAAAGGTAGTGTTGTTAATTTCACAGGTAAAATGTTTGGCAAATGTTGTAAATAAATTTAAAGTAATAATCGTTTTATTTATTTTAATTAAACTGCATAAAGAATTAGAAAAAGTAATACATGTGTAATACCTTGAGTTCTACTGTAAAGAACATTTCTATTTTTTTTATAAAATATATATTCGAATATTATAAAGATCAATAGTATTTTAAAATTCAATATAAGATTTGAAAAAAAAAAAAATAGAATTAGCTATTGAAACGGAACGAAAATTCAATCACAACAAAATTGTGAGGCAAATATTATTAGATTGAACAAAAGGTGTTAATTGTTTGGTCGAACAAACTGTTCAAAATTTTTTAGAGAGCTCTAAAAGATTTGGATCGAATTAATATATTGATTCGTTGGAACGAATAAATGATTAAAATTTTTTAAAAAATTATCAAATATTTCGATGGAACGAAGAATTAAATTAGTTCAAATGAACTATGATTCTGTCAAATGGATCAGTCAAATTCGTTTGATCAAATAACTTAAAAATAGGATGAAATGACCCAAATTGCTTCTTTTAGAATTTTTTTCTTTATAAAACTTATAGTCATTCCGATAATTTTATAATCCATTATATATATGATTAAATAATAACTAAATTTATTTAGTTTTTTCCATTCTCTTTTCTTCTCACGTTTTTCTTATTCCTTCCTCTCTAAATTTTCTTTTTCTTAATTTCTTGATTTCTAACCAATTTATCATTGATTTCTCATTAAAAATCAACTTTACATTATTCTTTTTTTTACCTATAACCTTTGTTTTGTCAATTAGGACAAGGAAGCATAAAGAGAAAATTTAGGTTTTTGAATGCGATTTGGGGATTCATTTAATTGACTTTAATATCGATGATTTTAGACTTCTATCAATTTCTTGGCATTGATTACGAGAATAAAGAAATTGACGTGAGCGAGAAATTATAAAGAGTGCATATCTTTCCTAATTTATGAGTGGATATTTTTATTTATTTATTTAAAATATTTATAAATCTATGTGTTTTAACTGTTTTAGGGGGTTAAATGAATTTTTTATAATATATATTTTAAATGATTACTTGTTTTATATTTTATTCTATTATATAAATAATTAAAATGGCCTAGGTTGTGATTTGAGAAAAATCGAGACCAAGATATCAAATATGTTTTTCTATGTTGGGAACATTATATATTTCGATTTTTGCATTAATATAAAAATAGTTTTATAAATATGTTAAATATTATTTTGGGTATATATATATATATAAGTTTGTATATTGATGTATATATTCATATGATGGTGAATTTGAGATTTTGTGATGTACGATAGATTTCATGATTTTGATTTTTATGATGATTATATACATTGTTATGATTGATGGGTCGATTATTTATGTGTATTTGGTGATGAGGTTAAAGAGGTTAGGTTGTTATACTTGACAATAATTACTGAGTAAATAGCTTAGTACGAATTTAAGTGGAGGTAGTCTAGGTATATAGTATATAATATCTTTGGAGAGAATTACAAGATGGTCGTCTAGGTGAATGAATGTCAGGTGAGATAAATAATTGTCTATTTGTGTTCTTTAATGTAAAATAGCCTGAGATCAGACTTCAAAGAGATCGCTTAAGTGAGTGAGTGTCAAGTAACTATCCATCAAGAATCAAGTATATGTAGAGAATAGTCACAAGCATCATTATGTGATTATTTGATGGCCAACATCAGTGATAGGTATTAGTTTTCATAAACTGTATATATATTTTTACATTATAATAAAAGATATTTTGTTTAAAAATAATTGATTTTATAGTATATATAAAAATCTCACTGATGGACTCGAAATTACTTAAAGTTAAGGTAATTGTCAGAAAAGATGACTAGCCTAATGTTTTTATTTTATTTTGATGAACTATAGTTTTAAATGCTTAATATTATGATTATATTTTTAATCATTTACAATAAATATGTTCTAAATTAAAATTTTATTTGTCTATGTCTGTTTCGTATTTTAACGTATAAATTTTATATTTTTTCCTATTTATTTACTTACATAATATATATATCTATACTCATCCTCTTTATTTTTCAGTTTTAAGTAATTCAAAGTGAATTAAGAAGATTTTGTAATGGTAATTACATAAAAATTTAGTATATTCAAATATAAATCTTTATGTTTGACTTATGTATATTTTTTTTAAATTTATTAAGAGACGTTTTATAATATTTATAGTTCTTTTTGTTTTCGAGAACTATGTAAGGTTGATATAAATTTTGTTATTTGATCATAAAAAAAAATAGTTTTATTATCTTAAAATATTATTGAAAAGTTATGACTACTGTGATTTTGATAACTAGTGATGTGATTTTATATAACGGTTCGTAAGTATATAAGTATATTTTTAGAGATGTTTTGAAATCAACTTTGATAAAAGGTAATTTGAAAAGTTTAGACAAAATTATTAAAATGTTTTGAATTGATTTTTTAAAAAATAAATATTATTTTAATCTTATTAATTTTTAATATATATTAAAAATTTATAATAATTATTACGTATAAATATCAAAGATATAAACGTGACAACACGTGTTTCTCAAAGAACTATCGGCCGATTCACTCTCTCAAACTACCAACTGCTTTTACATATTTTTCGAAGCCTCATCTGGAAGCGGAAGTCGCTGGCTGGGTGTATTCAGAAAGAAATGAGGTGTATATAATACAACTTATTGGGTTTAGATCCTGGTTAATCTATTGGTGAAATTGAGCCTTGGGCAATGGGTGGATGCCGCAATTGTGGAATTAATCAAAAGATTTTTTTTTTCAAGAAAAAGAATTTTAAAATTTTTAATTGTTTATTGGTAGAAAACTACAAGTTGAAACTTGTGAATTTTTTGTCCATAAAATTATTTATCATTACTTTTAATCGCAGTTTTATATCTTTGCATTAGAGTTGAAGGTTTAATTTATATATATTTTTTAGTAATTAGTAATCAAACATGGAACAAATTCATAATTTTTATAAAAGAAATAAAATTATGAAATGCAAAACAGTACGGTCTTTAACTTCAAAGGCTCAAAGCTCGAAGCTCAAATATATATAGATCTTGATGGATCACAAACTTTTCTTACACCAGCAATGATCAAATATAGAATTTCCAGATGCATAGTACACTAAAAAAAGCAAAACTTCAAGAAAATTTATTCTACTAGTCTAAACGCAAGATGCCGTCAAAACACCCTGAAATCAGTTCACCCTCCTGCAATTCTTCCTTATCTCACCGTTGGATCCAGTGAGGGGGCTGATATCTCCCATCTTGATCATGGCTGCAGCAAAATCAGAAGTGAAAGTGGTCGGGCCATTACTGTAGGTGCGGACTATTGAATCAGTGGATCCACCATTGAAGAGCTCTTGATCTGAGTGGAGCAGTCCTCTTCTGTTGATCAGGTTCTTGAAGTAATTGTTGTCGAAAGAAGTTGGAGTCTGCAGATCAAGTGGTGCTAAGTTATTGTCGCCGGACCCGGAGGCTCTTGGGCAGCTTCTTTGCCTTGTTTGAGCAAAGGAAGAATCTATGTTTGTCTCGTTGTATATGTGTGCCCTGAATGATGTGCATCTTGCCTGTCCAATAGTGTGAGAACCTGTGGTTTTTTTGGAGAAACTTGAAATGTGAGATGATTAAAATTTTTGCAGAAAATTTACGCGCGTGCTGGAAAATGAGTGAGAAAGAAGAAAAAAAACCTGTTAAAGCAACGAGGTCCCTGGTGGAAAGTCCCAGGGCACTGAATCTGGACATCAATTGGTTCAAGTTAGAAGTTGGAGGAGGAATGCCGTTATTTGCAGCAGATTGGCTTGTAGTCCTAGCATCTCTTCTTCCGAGTTTTACTTGCCAACTTGGGCCTCCAAGCTTCGTTATTTAAAACAACCAAAAACCACATCAATAGTTTTCTCAGTTGATACTTATAATTTAAATAACTACTATTGCTCAAATTAGTGTGAAAATAATAAAATAATTATTAACTTTGAATATTAGTTATCGTTGGAATGATTGATAACTTACAATAGTAACTGAATCCCGAGCAGCAATGGCCAATACATCAGCACAGGAGACGACTCCGGGGCAGACTTTCTCAACGGCGGATTTGATGTTGTCAATGACATCAAATCCACGGGCAGAATTACGATTGGGGACTGCATTTTTCTCTCCGGTGAAGGAAGATGTGTCGTCGAGTAGAACTGATCCGTCACATCCCTGTCATAAAATTGATAAATACTTGACAACAATACTATGAAAATATTTTTAAGACGCACTAAAACTATTTGGTCAACGACAACCGCGTATGTGGATTAGAAAGTTGTAAATCGATTTTGTTAAATCTTATACGTTACGATTTTTTTTTTTTTTAAATTCAACATAACACAAGTCAAAAAGAGAGGCTATGCTCTCACTTTTATTTATATTAAAACACAAGATAAAGGAAGAAAATGAAAAACGCTTTCTCAAACAGCTTTGGAATATTTAAGCACTTATAAGGTGGAATGAACAAGAAGAACTAATTACGTTAACGAAGCAATCATGGAAGAACAAGCGCAGTATGGAAGCGCCCATCCTGGCCTCTTTCGCAATAGCAGAATGGACGACGGATTTCACCGTGGGAAAGAGATTTTTACAAGTACTAGAGTAGAAATTCGTTGAGAGTTGAGCATTTGTGCTTCCAATGAGAAGCACGAGGAGAGAAAATGGCGCAAAAAACTTTAAAATCGAACCCATTGCAGGCTATCAATGGAACAGTGGTGGAATGAGTCAGTGAGAAAATTGTCTGAAGTACTTGTGTTGAAATTGAGTTGCAAATAAGGTTGATTTATATAGAACTTCTGTCGAGGTGCTTAGGCTCGGCAGGTCACCTAACACGTAGACTCTCATGCCTGCATGCCAAGTCGACGTTATTCGTTTAGAATTTAGAAATAAAAAGATAAAGAAACAATAAATTATAAACAAGACATTAAATATTGACTAATTAATCAAGATTATGAAAAGTAATAATTAGTAAAAAAAAGAGAGTGAGAACACGTTTTTTTGGCTTTGAAAAAGTATGCAACAAAGACTTACGATGCGGTTGAATTGCAATTTGTCAAGAGTTCAAGTGATTTGGTAACCATTTGTCAAGTTTGGGGTCCCAATGTACAATTAATATTCATAATTTTGTGAACAAATAAATAAATCATATGCAAAAGTCCAACTTTTCGACTATGCTCTTCAAAAAGTTATAAACTTGTAGATAAAAAAAGGAACTACATATAACCATGGAATCTTTGCTGTGTATTGTAAATTAATTTTTGCTAAAAGATTGACATATTCTTTACTACGCGGGTTTTACTATTTAGTTAATTATTAGTAGCGCGTGGAAGCCAGAAGCTTCTGAATTCAGGATAACAAACAACCCACTACTCATTGGCTTTCCGAGAGAAAATTAGCACCTTACCCTAATATCAAATTTAGTCAAAACAAGATATTATTATGTTTTGTCTTATGATATAATTAGATATATATGTCCATATCAAATTGGATTCTTGTCTCTTTATTGCATTAGTGTTCTAAAATCAACTAATGTAACATGACACATGTAATATTTGTAATTGTCAATTAGTTATTATAATTATTATAAAATATAAAAATATAAAAAAAAATGCAGAGCCAAAAAGTCTAAGATGATGATAACGGATCAGTATTTGTAGTCCTTGATTTTAGGTGAGCATAAATTTTTAGTATTATATAAACTCTTTTTTCGGTAATTTTGACTATATAATGTAACAAATGTACGTTTTAATAATATTCATTAATATAACAAGTCTTTTCCTTCAAAATTTTATATAAACTCTTGTTTTTGGTATGTAAAAATTCAATAATATTCATTAAAAACAAATTTTTATATTAAAAAATATTATATAAAAAATAATTGAGTTTGATTTATTACTTTTTTGCAATAAGACATGGTATGTAACTTATACTGTTGGTCTCTCTCCATGCACCCCTCAAATCTATTGAAGAGTTTTTCCTCTTAGAAAAACAGAAAGTCAATTTGCTTCCTTTTTATTTTTTCCTTCTTTTTCGAATGACTATATGCTTCATTTCAATCTTCTTAATTAAGAAAAAAATTGACTTTTGATCATCAGATTAAGTTGAATATTTAGATTCCAAGTACGTTAAGGTTTATATTGCTATATAAAAACTTCAACTACAGGCATGCGCAAATTTCTCAGATTATTGGAATCACCGTCTTCCACTGTACCAAGCTTCTAGACGTACGTGTCGAAATTTTCTTCAACATTTTCTTTTCCTCCAAGTATCAACGCGCGAAATAGTTGAATAACCAAATTAATGTCTTTTTCATTGATGACTAATGTTTTTCACCAGTCTTTGCCGTATAATAACTTGAAGTAGGTGAACTTGAACTTGGATGACCAATTCTTATTTTTATTTATATACAGTAAACTAAGGAGGCGAGTGGAAGAATGGGTAACAACCTTAATCAATTAATATTAAATTAGAGACAGTAACATTTTTTTTTTCGAATCTATGTTAGTGTTAATGACTACATCCCTTATATCTTATATCGCCTGCCTTAGTTTAATTTGGACATGTCAGTGGTCGTGTAATTGTACATGAATAATGTTTTAACTATGATCTTCATTCATTTAATTAAAACAAAAATTTATTTCCATGGAGTCTTGAAAAATTTATTGATACTCATGATATAGTTCTTTATTTGTTCTATTATATCAATAATCATTAATTAATTGATCTTAATTATTTGTAATTATATTATATAAATCTTGTTCTATTATTTATACGAATATGTAAGAATTTATTTCGGAATGATAGAAAGAGAAATTGATTACCACTGTTAAAATAACCTAAAATCAAATCTGTCCATAAGAAAGAAGCCGAGTCCTGCAAATTCAAAGGATACGAAATAATAAATGGGCATCGAATATTATTTGGTTGGTAAGCTACCCTGCGCAGAAACTTTTGTAATCGTCGATCATTTTCCAGCACAAGGACAAAAAGTAAATTATCAAATTCCAAACATTAATTGCTTAAAAACGTATTTTAGAGTTGTCAGTGTTTTTCTAAATTAATTTCAACTGAATCATTAAATTAGGGTTTTGAAATTAATGAATTACAGGTCAATTTTTTTGCAAGGTTTTATTGATTTTTGATAATGAATTAATTAAATTAACTACTTTCTAATCCAAACGTTTACTAATCTTGCATGCTTAGTCAAAAAAATACAGCATCGTGGAAAAAAGGCACAGTCGTTTGACGTCAATATATGAGCCTTTGTTTTTTGGTTAATCTTTAACAGTAAATGGAAAAAGAATCATTTATAGCATTATATCAATAGCATGATAGATTTTGATCCAAGGTATAAATTATGCAAATGTCTTATCATATACCTAAAACATTTGTGGATCATATTAATATATGTTATCAAATTAAATAATATAAGGCTGACTGATGAAAATTTACTTCTTCAAAAGAGGATCATAACTTCATTTTAAAAAAATTAGTTAACTCTGAATATGCAAATATTATATCCCATCAATTACTGTTTTTTCACCCTAGGTTAAATTAAGAAAGAAAGAGAAATTCTTTTTTTTTGTTAAATGTATCTGGGTCAAAAGTTATGCTCATGGCTTAAAGTAAGCTTTATGCTTACTATAAATTTATGAAGGGGTAATTCCAAATTCCCCCTAAAGTTTGCATAAAATCCAATCACCCCCTATAAGCATTGTTGGCAAAATTCAGACCATCAATTATAAAAAATGAATGATTCAGATTTTGCCAACAATACTCATAGGGGGGTGATTGGATTTTATGCAAACCTTAGAGGGGAATTTGCAATTACCTCAATTTATGAATAATAATATTAGAGATATATATTTTTATACAAACTTTATCTATAAAAATTAGTGTAGCAGTATTTTATTTTTATTATATTTTATATTTTTTTATTAGCGTAAAAATAGAAGATATATGATATAAACCAAAATATAACAATGCCACGTTAGTTTATGTAAGAAATTCATGTATCTAGTATTAAGTATTACGAATAGGTAAAAATAATTTTTTTAAAATAAAATAAAAAATATTTTTAATTATATTATAGGCTTAAAATAAAAAAATAAAAACATATAAACTACTTGAGTTTGGCTTCATATTCAACCAGACCCCATAAGATAAAAATATTGAACTAAGACTCTACCATTAAGGTTTCGAATAATGCCATTGACCTTTCTAAAAATTTTTTGAAACCTTTTTATTTTAACTTTAATTAAAATTACATAAAACATAAAAACATAAATATAGTTAGATTTATATTAATTCTAATTATTCTTAAATACTTTTATATTTGATATAATTTATTACTTATTTTAATTTTAATTATTCTAAACCTATAATTTTTAAAATTTTTAAGTTAAATAAATATATGACTCCTTCTTATTCTCTCATAATTCAACTTTGTTACTCCTTTAAGTTCTCTGTAGAACAAATTAATCAAACAAGTTAGACAATTTAACTTTATCGAATCACGTTTCATTCTCACAAATCAAAACATCTACATACATAATTATCATAGTAATCAAATACATTAATTTTATAAATTAAATTAATTATATTTGTGTATTTTTACACTAATATTATATTTTATGAATTTTGATTAATTATGAAATATGGGGCATTTGATTTACAAAATTGTCTAAATTATTCAATTTAATATGATTTTTAAAAAATTAGAGAAGTAATGGAGTTGAATTATAAGAAAAAAAAGAAGAGAAAAATAAATTTAATTTTAAAAATTATAAAATAATATATATTACATATTCTTAGATATTTCATTTTATTTTCTTAGGTGATTTGAAGGTGATGTATAAACTTACAGACTATTTGACTTAATTGAACTCTTAATTGAACTCATTCCAAGCTTAATTACAGATTCCACATCCCATGGTCATACTCGCTAGTCTTTACCAATTTTCAAGCATTCTAGGATTGCCGAAGCCTCTGCATATTCAACATCCCATTGAAGGATTTTCTCGTTACTGAAGCTTTCATAAAGTCAGCGTCAGAACATAATATATATATATATATATATATTAAGTGTAAACCAAAAGGCATGCAGACCAGAGGAGGAGTCCATTTCATTTTCACCATCAGACAAGCTCTTTTGATAGGATTCAACAATTATTCACCATGATGATAAAGTTTGTTTCATCTTTCATGCGCAACAAATCGACCAACATACAACTTTCAATCAAACTATAAAATCCGGATTTTTTTACTTACTTAAACTTTATCAAAGCAGGGAATGAATATCTCCACAGGCTCCATAATTCGAATTCTGCACAATTTTCCTAACAGCCATGTTCTGCAAATTGCGGAGAATTTCCTTTAAAGCCTCCCACCGACAGATTTTAATCTTTTGAGGAATAACCAAAGTCTACAGAAGCTTCTACAGACTAGACTAATTTGATGATCCAGATGGCATATTTTTAAATTTTACAACTTTGTTATGCTTTCTTCTTTATGTTGAACATAGGTTTATTACTCTTTAGGACCAATGATCGAATATATTCCATTCTGAAAATTAGAGGTACTGGAATGTGAAAGTAGAAATATAAATCCAAGAGAGAGATTTGTGTACATAAATACACGATAGTACATTAAAAAAACAACTAATTAAAAACAGAAATATTTATATTACACACATATCTTAAAAGGGTTTCTCATATTTTAGTTAATTAATTTCTACCATGCTATAAATATTTCATACTTGTAACCCTAGAGATGTATCTAAGGATTTGGTCTCCATTTCAACACAGCCCTCATTCATTTGCTTGGTTTCCCTCTTGTAGATATATCTACTGGATGCCCACAAAAAGGCTCCTAAATTCAGAGCAGAGATCACCAAGAGAAATCCATAGTAGTAATCCAAGTGAGAATCGTTCAGATTATCACCAATCCAACTCTTTTTCCCGTTCCTTCCTGTGATTTTATCGACCATTGTCACCAAGAAGCTATTCAAGAAGTTCCCAACGCCGATCCCGCTAGTGAAGAATGTTGTCCCAAGGCTTTGCATATCTTCTGGCGATTGATCATAGAAGAATTCAAGCAATCCAATGGCGTTAAACACATCAGCAATCCCCAATAGAACATATTGAGGCAATAACCAAAATATGCTCATTGGGACAATTTCTTTAGTCCCAGAAATGTGTTGTACTCTTATGACATGCAATCTCCGAACTTCAACAGCATAAGCAATTGCTATTGCCATAACTTGGATGACAAATCCAATGCCTAACCTTTGAAGTAGCGTAATTCCTCTAGGGTTTCCAGTTTTTCTACGCATTAACGGCACGAAGAACCGATCGTACATTGGCACAGAGAGGAGCATAGAGAGCGTAACAAAGCTGCCTAAAGAGGCTGCTGGAATATGGAAATTAGAGCCCAGTCTCCGGTCCAAGGTCGTGCCTTGTTTGACAAATAAAGTGTTGATTTGTGCCCATATTGTGCTAGGAATTAATGTCACAAACCATATCAATGCCATCCCCAGAACAAGTTTTGCTCCTTCTACTTGAGTCACTGTACATGGAGGATTAGTACTGTCAACTCCGCTACCATGTTTTATTGCAGCCTTATCTAGGCACCTGATAGAACGAGAAAAATTAATTAATTGAAAGAAAAAACAGATATGACACTTGATAAAGGCACATAATGAGTTAACTTTAAGCCTCAAATTACGAGTGCTGTATATGATGGTACAATCAGTCACATGGTGGCGGTGAATATGTTGGATTCTTTTTCCGGGTTGTGTACAAGATAGAGAAACTTTATAGCTTGAAATGCTAGATAATGGGGGAATATTCTAAAAAAATGTTTTTGTAATATTATTTGATAATGGATCCTGTGGTGGCCCTGATGTGAGGATTGACGCACCATTACACTGTGAAACACACTCTGTAAACAACTTGACCAAGAGATTGTGACAATTCATTAAATTTGTCTAAGAAAGAGAAGTGCAAATGGTACACATGGAGAAAATTTATTGGGCAGATTGCTGCGAAATCATAAGAAAGTCACCACCATTAATATGCATATGGAACAGTAGATTTTCTAGTTGTCTTCTCAGCTCAGAATTGGGAGGTCCTGAACACCCTCAAACCTGCTTTGGTACCGAGATATATTACGCCATATATTGAATGTCCTTTAGATTCCATGCCACAATTTTTCATTCCAGAGAAAAAGTTTATCCTCACAACGTGTGGAGTACAAGCCGCCAAAATTTCTTACTCAAGAAGTAAATAAATAACAGAATGTATACCGATTGCTCACCTGAAAACTGGGGTGTGATGTACCTGCCTTTTCCCACTTTTAATATAATCTTGCAGCTCAAATTCATGAAGTTCTGATGCGTTGTTAGGAAGTTGAAGTTTCCTGTTCCGGAAAGCGGCCATCGGAACTCGAATCAGGTCCCTAGCAGGGCTTTTGGTCTTCCTCACTTTGTGCCTGTAAATTGGGGTTCCTAAATAGAAGATAAACAAGGAACATAACAGACCAGCTGTAGGAATTCCATAGCCTAATCCCCAACCCAAGTTTTCTTGAATGTAAACAAGGCCTAAAGTAGCACATAAAGCTCCAACAAAAGAGCTAAACATCCACCAGTTAAAGAATGAAGCCTTGAGGACTTTCTCATGACTATCAAAATCGTCAAACTGGTCTGCACCAAATGTAGAAATATTAGGCTTTGTTCCACCTGCCCCTATTGCTATAATATAAAGAGATGAGTAAAACAAAGCAATTAGTGAAGCCGAGGCCTTGCTGCAGACTCCATTTGTGCACGTCGGCTTCATAAATTTTAACGAAACTGTCATTGTGAGAAGTATCATTCCCTGTTGAATGCATTGGAGTCGCAAATTAATTCTATCGTTCATGATAATATATTTCTTTCTAATAAGAATAAATCATAAAAATGAGTCTCTAGATGCCATTAAATTAATGTTCATTGCGCAAATATTTCATGGAGGCTTCTGAAAGTGAAAGCTTAATTTCCTGCCGCACAGGGAATTGCAATGGGTCAGCAATTATTTCATGTATAAATCAGTATGGATCAATTCTTTGTTTTTATTGATGAATACAATATTGAAGTCTTTTCCATCTGTTTAAACTCATTATACCAAAAAATTTAGAAGCATTACTAGAAATTATTCGAAGCATATAATTTCTGCGTATTTAGTGTAAAATGAGACACGATATATAGCTACTTCTTCATGGGGCTATTATGAAAATCATAGACAGTTGAGAACAAATATTGCTGCTAGCTCGGCTAAACTGACATTCATGCAGATAGCCAATGAATTAAACTAGCCAATTCTTGGTCCCACCAAAAATAATGAGTGCAATTGGCCTTGGAGAGTAGGTCATCTAAAATATGGTCCAAACAGATGGTGTAGTTTCTTTGGAAGATGAAGATAGTGATGAAATTCTTGCTGCAAATTATTTCAAGGAAACTTCTAGCTTCGATATAGATATTAAAATAAGCAGAAACCTAGTGGGAGAAATGATAATTACCATGACGTAAATGAGAGATGACACAGTGAAAGTCCAGAATCGACCCAAGTATGTATCAGCAATGTAAGCACCAATAATTGGTGTAATCCACACTGCTCCTGACCAGTTATTCACATTTCTCACTGAAGAAACTGTATCTTCGTGGAGTTGTGTTGTCAAGTAGTTCACTAGATTGGATTGTATGCCGTAAAAAGCCATTCTCTCAAATGCTTCATAGCCTGTGAAACAATAATGGAAACAGAAACAGACAAAATATACTATTAGATATCCAGATTAACAATTAAGTAACGCAATTTTCTGTGGAAATTTTGAAGAGTTGCTTAATGTAACGGGACAATAAAAAGGAGATTTCTATTCTAACACACGCACACACGAGATTCTCTTATATATCATATGCGTGAAGAAAATTCATCGGCCTGTAACTATAAGAAGGGACAATCTAATCCAGAAAGATTTGTACAAACCACAAAGTACAGAAAATTAGAATACTTCTATATGCATGCAAACCAAAAGTTTTTGACAAGAAATTAATTTCTTACCAACGAGGAAAGCACAGGCTTTCCATTTTCCAGTTTTGGAGGAAAGTACTGGGCGACCGTGAAGATCCACTGTGCCATCTTGGGTAAAACCTTTGGATTCCATTTGAGGAGATTAAGGTTCAACAGAAGTGAGAAAGACGATAGATGCAAAGAAACGGACGCTACTCAGAGTAGCTAGTGTAGGTGGTACCCTTTGCTATGGATGAAACACTCTCGCTGCACGACCTGCCTATTATATAGCAACATATCCAGCCTCAATTCTCTCTCCACAGTCTTTTAACTTTTTTTTTTTATCCTTTGACTTACTTATTAACGTAGTGTACAATTTCAGAAATATTATTATTTTCAGATATTTTGTTAGTAATCAATTGAGTTTGAATCATAGAATTTGAGTATATATTTTAGGTTTTATTTTAATTAATTATTTTTAATTCATGATATTTTAATAATAATATATTCAGTTAGTATTTTTTAAAAATTAATAAAAAAAATTTGTTGGATTGAAATTAAATAAATATATATCAAATTATAAAAAAAAATTAAAAAATATTTACATCAATATTTTATTATAAAAATTATTAAAGTAAATATATGATTTTTGAAATGTTATAAATTTGTTTTAGAAAAATTAAATCTCACCCATTACTTAAAATGAAAAGTAGTTTGATTTATATTTTTTAAAAAATTTCTTTAATCTTGATAAATTTAATCATTATTTTTTTTAATTTTTCTTTCATTTAATATATTTTTATATCTAAAATTTTAGAAATTTAGCTCTATAATATTTACAAAATTATATTATGTATATAAATTTATATACAGATTTCTTTACATATATTGGTGAGATAATATTATATTAAATTTATAAAAAAGAAATAGTGTCGCTAATAGTATAAAATTCATAAAGTTGCAAACTTTCTTTTTTTATTTTCGATTAATAGAGCATTTTTACAAGCACGAATTCCACTTTTTAAAAAGTTCAGTGTACCATTAGTTGAAATAACTTTTAACAGGTAACCTTATCATGACCTTTTTTTAAATCAGTAGGTAGTTGGTCATTCATTCACGCGTAAAAGTTGAACTCCCATAACCTCAGGCCAATCACGTCAAGTTATATTGGTTATTTCAAAGTGGTGCTCATTGTTTCGACATAGTAATTCAACTTAAATGGAATGATAACATTTAAGTCCCCAATTTTTCTTTTTCTTTTTTTATTTCATATATTTACAGTAAATAACTAATGGCCAATTTGAAATAGCGATTGTTTGTATAATTAACAGTTGTTGTAATATTGAAAAATAATTGATTGTTAAAAAAATTGTTGAATATATTTGATAAGTAATTTTAGCTTGGCGTGGTGCAGCTTCTTCAGTTGGTGGGCTACTCTCCACTGTCCTTCTAGCCGTACCTTTAAAGAGATCTTTTTCTTTTCTTGTTATTTAATAACGTATCTTTTGAAAATTTTATTGGAGATGATGATTTTGGATATAACTCATTTATTTCGTACAAATTTATCATCTAAATTATATATTTGATTTGAACTAAGATAACACCATCAATAATCGTATTAAATTCATATCCCTTATTTAATAGATAAGTTGTGTTTGAATTTAAACTCCTAAAGACAATTACACATTTACAACACAATTATTTCATTGAGTAATTGGGTTGAATTGACCTGATTATTTATTTATGATATAATTACTATTTTTTTTTAATTTATAAGAATATATTTATAAATTTAGTGTTAACTCTAAATTTAATTTATATCACATATATTACAATTATGCACTTTTTATTTGTTTAAATTTACATTTATAATGGGTATTATCATTAAATTTTTTAGTAGGTAGTTGTGCTTTGGCTACTATTTTCACAGTACTTTTGCTATTATTTTATTTGAAATTGGGTCGATGACTTTGCTCAAATTTATAATTTTGGATGATGTAATGTTTGTAGATTATCAGTGGAATTATTAGATAATATATTTTTAATTTTAATAATATTTTATTTTGAATTGGATGATTATAGTTTTTGTAAAACTGTTAAAATAGATTTAAATTTTGATGTAAACTTCAAATATACTATATTTATTTATTTATTATATAATTTATTTAATTATTTTAGTATTAATATAATAGTTTTAATTATTTTGCATTTTGATGTTTAATTCATACTTAAATGAATAATCAATTAAACAAATAAATGAGTTAAACAAGTTGTATTTATGTTAATCAAGGAAATGGATTAAATTAATTGTGTGTAAATTAAATGGGTGTTGCTGTTATTCTAAAATAGAAAATTTTTTGGAGTCATTATCTTGAGATAAACCACTAATTTATTTGATGAGATTTTAAAATCGGGGATTAGTTAAATATAAAAAAGTTATTAAATATTTTATAACTTTCATTTAGCGATTACACAAAAATATTTTAATTTTGTTTTGTTTTGTTTGATTAATTATTATTCTTAAACTACCATAATATTCTTTTAAAGAATGAAAGAGAATCTTTAAAGAAACTTTACCTATTAAATTTAAGGTTTGTTTTGTACATAATTCGACTTCCCGTAATTAAGAGCTAGAGAATTAAAAGAGTTTTTGGTCTGTCTTAAATTTATAATTTTTATTGAGAGAGAGAACCAATAGAATGTTTAATCACACAAAAAAAAGAATTATTAGGTTTTCTGTTTATCTTGATGTTTATTATTTTATGATTTTGATATTTTGGATTTTTTCTAAAAAAATTTATTTTGGACTATACTGAGGATATATTAAAATGTTAGTTCAAATTTTTAAATATTTAAACTTTATTCTAGACTAAATCAAAAGCTTTCTAAAGTATAAACCCAAATATATGAATGTTCCAAACCCTATTTAGACTTAATTGATAATTTATTAAACTTAATTTTCCTACTAAATTGCAAACTTCCTAAATATAAACTCAAAGCTACGAATACTCCAAAATGAAATTCTATTTGGACTTAATTGACGGACAGTATACAATTTTGGACTAAATTGTAAACTTCCTAAATTATAAATCCAAATATATGAATATTCCAAAACTGAATCTTGTTTGGACAATATATTAAAGTGTTAACCCCAATTCATAAATAGCCAATTTAAACTTGGACTAAATTGAAACTATTCTTCCTCATTTTCTTCGCACGGACGCCACTCGCCACCCACTGCCACTACCTGCCGTGCATTAACATCCCCGGCTTTCACGTCGTCGTTATCACCGCCTTGCAACCAGAAATCGCTGAGACTCCCGCTGGCCTTCTCATCTCCGCTGAACGAAACCCAAACCAAGGCCACCAAGATTTGGCCTCTTCGCTCATGAATCGGAACCACAAATCTAAATTAAGAGTTACAATATAAATTTATTCGTTTTAAAGAGAGTACTTAAAAAAAAAATTATTCTTTAATTTAAAATTTTCAAAATTTTTGGGGCATTATCATGCTGACTCCGCCGCTGCTTCACCTCCTGTTCGCGTGGTGGTTACCACCGACAATGCTTCCCGTTGCGTGGTTATGATGGGTTTCAATAACAATAGTCTAAGGGGTTTCGATCATTGTGGCTGTGATGGGTTTCATTCACGGTGGTGACTCATGGTTATGCAGCTTGGTGTCAAAATTTTCACGGGTGCCATTCATGCTTTCCATTGTTAATTTCAATCTTCCTCAATACCCAATCAATCAAATTCAATAAAAACGCACAATAACACCATCATATACCCACATTAATTCACCCGAATTCAAACCATTAATTACCCAATCATAAAGGTTTTGTTTGCAACAATGAAAAAAACGTATAATACATACCATCAAACTAGCATTACATATAACAAAGAAAACTTAGCTTACTGAATTCAGAACTCTGTCTGAAGAATTGCTCCCCTTCTGCAGTTTGGCTTCAAACCTCTTGACTTATTCGCCTCTGTTCCTGCAAGGGACTATGAAGGTCGCATTTTTGGTTTTGGTTTTGAAGTTATGAAAAGGCCTCTTTTGACAGACGGTGGAATTTGACTGAAACAAAGAATGACTCTAATTGTTCCCTTACTGGCTGCAGGATTTTTTTCCTTATTCACAAAGGAATCTTCGACCTTTCCCTATGAAATGTTCTTCTTCCCTCAGTAATTCTTTCATAATTGCAAAATTCTGTTTCCAAAATTTTACAAAGAAATTATGAGCTACCTTTTCCTCCATGATCTCTCCCTTTAATTTTTTTTTTCTTTACAATATTATCGCCAAAGCCATTTATCCTTCCTTTTCCCGCCATCAGTGAAAGCAAACAATGAGATTTGTATTCACTTTTATGCATATTCATGATTAAAGTCCCTTATTTTAATATTTTATCAATTTTGTCCCTGAAATTAAACTCAAATTTTTGGAGATTTGGCATTTGAGTCCCATTTCAATTAATTTGTTTTTATTCAGTTAATTCCCTCGGATATTAAAAAAATATTTAATTTTAATCTTTTTTGAGTTTATCAAGAATTTAATTGAATAAAAAGATAAGTCTAAAATAGGATTATAACAATAGGTCATGAATCGGATCAACAATTCAATACCCATTTAATAAACGAGTAATCGTATAGTGCCGTAATAGAGTTGACAACTTAGGATTATTAATAAACAGGTTAAGTTCATATAAGAATAAAAAACAATATAAAATAATTAAAATAACAAGAACACCATCCATTTACCTAAACTGCCAACCCTAAATTTCATTTTAGAAATTACTTCAAAATAATAGAAGTTACTTTCAAAAATAAATTATCAAATAATTTATAAGTATATTTAATATAGTTTATAAAATTTTTATGATAATATTATTAAATTATAAAATTAATAATTTAAAATATTTTTATCAAAAACAAATTTAATTTAAAATCATAAAATAAGCTGCTGTTAACTTTTTTCACAACAATATCATACAAAGCCTATATATTGTGGAGTTAAAATTCAATATCATAAGGGTTATTCAGTCATTGCAATAAGAGTTTGACTTATATGATACAAACAAATCCATTCTTTCTTTACTTATAAAATTAGAAAATTTTAGGAATTCACGTGTTATTACTCCATTATCAAATGAATTCGTGGTCGCAACAATATCATGGGTGGCTATCGAGGAGGTGTGTTTTATTTGAAAAGTTGCGTCACTTGACACTGGAAACTGCTCACCACATCGCATAGAGCTGGGTGGCCATAAGATAGGACGTCGAAGCATTTTGCGGCACAAAACACTTCGTAAGAAAATCATAGACGTTAAATTTTTATGATCCAATCTCCACCAATGCAATAGAAGCAACTTCTCTTATAATAAAATGGCAATTGCCAATTGGAGATCTAGGAATTGAAACCATGGAAATGGTCATGCCCAAAACCCACCGATCAAATAATTTTAATACTATATGCAAAGTGAGTGATTTCGTTTGCCCAAATTATATGGCTAATATGCTTAGTTCAATTCTTTTTCGTAGTTTAATTAGTTATAATGAGAAATTTTGTTGTATAGGTGCAAAATTTGATAGATTTAGAGAAAAGTTCGTCATGAATAGTGGTATTGAAAATTAATTTCTTAACTCTTGTTCTATATCTAACAACATATTGTACTTAATTGTTAACACGTAATTACCTAACAAAAGTCGGTCAAATCTTTGGACAAAGGAATCCATGAACATACGCCTAAGAGTTATTAGAAACATCCAACCATCCACCTAACAAGGCAACTTAGTCTTAAGTTGATTGATATCCTCGTACCACTGCCATTGAATAACTTGTTGGCCGGATTATGAGACTCGAGTACTCTCTTGCAACATGAGCATGTGTTTAGTTGGAAATTTTAATGCGCATGCTTTTGCTGTAGTTGTTGGCATACTATTGTATTGTTAGGATGGATGACGTTCTACGTAAATAAATTAAAATATTTCTCTCTCCTCCTTTATATTATAAATAATAGAGATAGATAACTTTGAAATATAAAAAAATTGAGAGTATTTATATTTCCAATCTTTTATAAAATTATACATATTTAGTTATTTGAACTTTTAAAATTAATATTTCAATAAATTGGTATTAAAACCTCTTTTAAGATTTAGTGATAACGATGACAATATCAAAAATCAATATTGAGAAATTTGATTATAGCGTCAACTTCAAAATGTGATAGTTCAAGATAAAGGTCATTCTAATTCAGGGTAAAATTGAGTTAGTTATTCAAGAAAAATAAAAAATGTCTGAGAATTTAGGCGTAAAGATTTTACTGTTATGGACAAAAAAGTAAAATCGTGTATTATCTTAAATCTTTTTTATGAAATTTTATAGGAAGTCACCATTAAGATAACTGTGAGAAGTATGTGGAAGAAGTTGAAATCTTTATATACGAAGAAATCAATGAAAAATCGATTTTATTTAAAACAGTCTTTGTATATGCTTTTAAGACATAATGTATATCAATACTCTCATATTTTAATAAATTTGATTACATTATTATGGATTTAACGAATATAGATATTAAAATAAATATTAACGATCAGGTTTTATTATTATTATATTCATTTCCTCGATTCTTAAGATATTTTTATGATATTATGATTTATAAAAAGAGATAATTTTGTTTCACAAAATTAAATTTGCTCTAAAATATAAGAATAGATTGATAAAGATAAAAGTGGAGAAGATAGTGGAAGTCAGGCAGAAGATTTAGTTGTTACGAGGAGATCTGAAAAAAAAGACGCCAAAAATAGAAAATTTTAAACTAAATATAAATTCAGACATAAGAATTTAAAGTGTAATTACTGTCATAAAAAAAGTATATTAAATGTGAATATTTTAAGTTAAAATATAAAGAAAAAAATAAAGAGAAAACTGTTCAGAAAAATAATGATATCACCGAAACTAGTATTACAGCAGATGAGAGTGGTGAAAATATTTTCTTTGTGATTGATAATAGAATAAGGTTGAAGAATGAATGAATTTTACATTCGAGTTATTCTTATCACATATGTTCTAATAGAGATTTGTTCTCTACTTACGAATCTTGCAATGATGGAATTGTTTTAATGGGTAATAATGCTGTTTGCAATATTATGAATAAGGATACAGTTCAAATTAAAATACATGATAGAATTATGAAAACGCTTACTGATGCTAGACATATTCTTAATTTGAAAAGAATCTCACCTCTTTGAGTATTATAAAGATACTTAGGTATAAGTATTCAGTTGAAGATAGAGTTTTAAAAGTTCGTAAAAATACTCTTCTGATTATGAAAGTTTGCAGGTCTGATAGTTTATATATCTTGCTGGGATCTTCAGTTGGAGGTTCTGTTGTAGCCTCTACATCATTTTTGTCTGATTCTAACATCACTAAATTATGACATATGCAGTTGAGACATATGAGTGACAAAGACTTAACCATATTAAATAAAAAATATCTTCTTTATGTGCAAAGTACTGAATCAATGAATTTCTATGAGTATTATATTTTCGACAAGTAAAAAAGAGTTAGTTTCAATTCACTAGTAATTTATCGGATAAAAAGTACTTTAAATTATATTAATTCAAATATTTAAGGACTTTTACGTATTCCATCTAAGGGTGCTATTATATATATATATGTTGACTTTTATTGATGATTATTCAAGGAAGATTTGAGTTTATTTTTTGAAGCAGAAAAATGATTTTTCTTTAACCTTCAAACAATACAAAGTTATGATTGAGAAACAGATAGGAAGACAGATTAAGTGACTTAAAATAAATAATGGTTTGAAATTTTATGAAAGTGAATTCAATGAATTTTATAAGAATTAAGGAATTATTCAACATCATACAGTCAAGATGATGCCTTAACATAATGGTATGATAGAATGGATGAATAAAACTCTTTTGGAAAGAGTTTATTGTATGATCTCTAATGCAAGTTTGACAAAAAATTTATAAGCAGAGACGATCTTTATAGCTTGTCATATTATTAACCGTACTATTTTCGTAGCTATTAATTTTAAAACTCCTAAGAAAATTTGGTAAAGTATTCTTGCAAATTATTCTGATTTAAAATTTTTGAGATGTCTAGCACATATACATGTGAATGAAGAAAAATTAGAGTATATAGCTAAAAAGTATATTTTTCTTGGGTATGTTTTTAGAGTAAAAGGATATAGATTATAATGTCCAAATCCTAAATCTCCAAAATTTATAATTAGCAGATACTTTACATTCAATAAATTATCTATGTTATCCTAAGAAAAAAAAGTGTTCTGATATTTATAATTCAAGTAAGAATAATAACATATAGAGTATGTGAAGATAGAGATCGACAGTTTTATTTATTTTTAGTTAAATTTCTCTATATCTCTATTAGATTTAGAAGAGATACTTGAATTTTCAGAAGATAACTCATAGGAAAAACAGTATTCCATAACCAGAGATAGATTAAAGAAAAAGATTTGATCACTATCAAGATATGTTTGGACAATTGCAAAAAAAATAAATGAAGAATGTGAAACAAATTTGGAGTAAAATTTTCTATCTTTTATATATCGGATACAACTTAAAATAGAGATTTATTAGGATGGGCTCTTTGCATCCATCCCATATAAAAAAATTAAAATATTTATTCCTTTCATTTAAATTATAAATAGAATAGATGTGATAGATTTTAGAGCGTAGAAAAATTGAAAGTATTTAAATTTTAAGTATTTTATAAAATTAAATTTATAAATTATTTTATTTGTAAATATAAGTCATATTGAGGGAATCATATAAATAATAATTTTTTATTATTTTTTTATTTAATTACTCAATATTTTTTTAATTAATTCCTAAAAATGTTTTCCCATCCTATACATAAAACGGTAACATTGTATCAATAACAGTTAATCAATGTCAATCAGAATATATTTTTAATCGGTATCGTTAGCCTCTGTTATACGAACCATTTTACAACGGTATATTCAAACTCAAATTTATGTCCTATCGTCAGTATCGTGCGTTTTTGTTGACTATTTTCTGTCTCCGAAATTTCTGCCCAAGCTTGGCACTGTTGATCTTTCCATGATATATCTACAAATAATTACAAGAATATTCTAGATCCTATCATTTGTTACACCCAATTATTGCCTGATCTATAAACAATTTGATCCAAGCACGATCATGTCAAACATCAAACATAAAAGAAAAGACAAAATCTACCACTCAAGACAAAAACTTGCAAATAAATCCGCTACTACCAGGTTTACAACTTGAGTCCGAGTTGTTATTTTCAGTGTTATAATATTGCAAGATACCAATGTCCCTAGGCCCTAAAAAATCAACAGCAAGAACAGTAAATAGAGGAAGATTAATTAAAAGCCAAAAAGATTAGATTATTTTTCATTTTATGAATTGTAATAAGCGAATTTCCTTTGTTTTAGATTGGTCAAATACATAAAAAGATTGGTCAAATACATAAAAATTCAGACACAGACCAACATGATCTTAATTTGTAGCGTTTATTGATACAGACAAATCATGCATATTTAGGAATACCTAGCCATATATATCAATATATAATCACAATAAACTTGAAAAGGCAAAGCATTTTTCGGATTTAATATTAGAAATCGACTCCATCAAGAAATTAAAAGAATTTGCACCATGTGAGTGCAAAGCAACAACTATCTTTTGGTACTTCAACCAATCGTTTCTGCCATGGCCTAACCTGTTGGCTCTTGCAACATACTCAGGTAACTTTGATCCGGTACTGTTTCTATAGTAAATTGTAGCCCACCTCCACCGACCGCACTAACTTGGCTGACCCGATCACCCTTCTTGAATTGCTACCACCACTAACAGAATTCCACCGACAATTAATTAGAAAGAGAGTGGAGCAATCTCTAATCAGCTGAGAATTCAGAAAATATAGATCTATCAGACAGTTAATATACTTTTTATGTTTAATTTATTAAAATTCAATTCGATAATTTATATTTTTCAATTTAATCCTAACTTTGTTGTGTAAGGCTTTAAGATTGAGTTGGATAATGGACCTACATTGATTCTCGATTGATAAAATCCCCGTCTCAACAATCTGTCTTCTGCAAATTAAATTGACCCAACAAAGGAATGCTTTTAACTTATACAGGAGCAGGATTAAATACAGAGAAAATGAACATGTGGTACTGATGATATGTGTGATTGGAATCTAATCCCAGATCCCTAGTGACAAATGCCTTAATAACGACCAGTCATTATGTTAGGGTACAGTCTATCGAAAACAAGACTTCTAACTCTAATTGACTTCTGCTAAAATTATGGGATCCACGTGCTTAACGTGTTCTGCTACGACCTTGGGTCCTTGGCATTGAATGAAAAACGATTTCGTGGCTGTAATTACACTTACATGCTGAGGTGTTAAGTTGGTACTATGTTTCGAACAAATATATGCTCCGCAATAATTTTAGAGATGAAAAATTATATGCCTCAATGTTTTGGCCAAGTCATTTTCTTTATGCTATTTACAATTTACATGCATGTGTTGTTGGATTTTGTAGTCTAGAACTGGGCAGCCTGCGTTGCGCGTTGCCTGGTGAGCCCCATCAACAATTGCAAAATGTACTTATTATTAGTATTTGATGAAAGAGATAGAATTTAAAGGAAAAAATATCTAACGATGGAATGGATCTATGTCCAAAGTTCAAGGGAATCATAACGTTGATGTCTTGAGGACTAATTGTACGTCTGTATTTCCTGTGAAAATTAATGTTTAATGAAAGATCAATACTCAGTAGTAAATCTAGCCACTGGAACTGGAAACAGAAAACCAACATCTATCTTCATCTTCTGCGCAAATATGATGTTTGCGACATCCAGATAAGTTAGGTGGTGTTTTTTTTATCCAAAATTATTAATCGTTTAAATATAAATGCATGTTAAATAATAAAATTTCATCCTTACCAAATATTTTTAAAATTCAGCATAAATATAGTTTGTCCTTACAAAC
>JAVXUL010000009.1:6064922-6094906 GCA_035590515.1 Trichilia minutiflora | reverse complement strand
ATAACTTGTATTGTATTTTGAGAAAATACAAATGTTGATACTTGTATGATTGAAAATCTTCCACGTTATCTTATTTTGAAAATGAGTTGAAAACAGGTATTAATGTATTACGAGTCTTAGGAGTGCATTCTAAGTGATATGATGTATTTCTGAGATTTACGATAATTGTCACATGATCGATTAAGATCGGGACGTGACAATAATGATTTATTGTGGAAATGGATAATCATTATAATGAATTTGTATTGAAATTTTACATGTGCTTTGAATGTGTTTGAAAAACTATAATATTTTGAAATTAAATTTGAAATAGATTTTAATACCTTGTGTATACTTAGAATATATTCTAATTAATAGGATACATTACCACATGACCGATTCCTAGAATTAGGATGTGACAAATATAGAACAGTAATTACATTATCGGATCATGTTAGGCTTGAATTTTTTATCATGTTAAGTTTAACCCAATACCGTTACTTTGCGTACCTATGCCTGGCTTAACAGAAAAACTCTTTAAGGTTTCACTTTTGTAGGCACAACCTCATAAAATAATTTGAATCTACTTGAATTTATGGTGTAGACTTTCAATTTAAATTAAAATAATTTATTAATTTAAATTGAGTGTGGAAGATAAAATTTTGAATTTTAATTTATTTTTAGCTCAATTCTAAAATGATAAATTTATTATTTTATCATATAATATTAACAAAATAATTAATATATTATTTTGTTATATAATATTAATATTATTATATAATAATAACATATATATTCAATATTTATTTAAATAGTTTGGTTTGATAGTTTAAGATTTAAAATTAATATAATTCATAATGCAGATCAATAATAACGGTTTATAAAATATTAATCTAAAAATCAATTCAATTTTTTTTTTCAAATCAATTCAAATAGATTGAATTAAATGATTTGAATCTATTTAAAATGGATTAGTTTAGAAATGCCTACCCCCAACATTCATATCAAGTTATAAGGATTTTAGAATCAAATGGATGTCAAGGATTTGTAATAATTTTTTACTATGCCACTGTGTTTTTCATGTGTTTATATTATTGATGTAAAAAGCTTTACCAATCAGTAAATGAGAATTCATAGGATAAAAAGTTATATAATACAAAATATGTGATAATAATAGAACATGGTCTCAATTAGGGCTGAAACCAGACCGAGATTCGATTTTTTTAGGCCAAATTGGTACCCGATTTGGTTTAAATCGGATCTAAATTTTTTGGTCTAGGTCCGGTCCGGTTTAAACAGGAGACAGATTTTTCGGTTCCCTATTTAAATCGGACCGGATCTGGACTAAAAATTTCAGATCCGATTTAATCGGATCGGGTACCGATTTGTCAAAAAAATCGGTACCCAGTCCAATTTCTGCCTCAGTTACAACCAATGATTTATGTTTATTTTTGGTATTAAAAATAATAAATATTATCTATAAGAGAGTTAGCACTCTCGAAAATAATATTATATTTAAAAATATAAATGGTTTACACGTTAAATAATTTAATAAATTCGAAAACTTTATTAATTAATTTAAATATAACTTAGAATAAATTATAATATTCTATTAATATTTAAATATAAAAATTGAATTAAAATAAATTTAATCAAAGTAAGTTTGATTGGATTTAAGACAAGTTTAATATTAATATGATCAATGAAACCAAACTTATTATTTTATATTTTAGTATTACAAAATTTATTTGATAAGTTTTAAAACTCATTTTTCTTTGATTTAAATATCATAAACATTTAAGTAAATGATGTAAAATATATAAATAGGTGTTAATTTCTATTGTTCTTAAATTAAGCCATAATTATCAATTAAAGGTAAGAAAAATAAAAATTTCTCTTTTCTCTAAAATTCAATCCAATTAGGTTTGAGTATTTGAGTTTTAATTTTTAAAAATTCTATGATTTTAACATTAGGTCTTCATCAATCTTCATCAAAGATTATCAATCTTATCCTAATTTTATTGATTTTGTGTTTATGAAATCATATTTTATAATTAATGACTTATTAACTTTAATTACTTATTAATCACTTAATCAACTTTTACATGACCATTAATAAATTTATTTGAAAATTGTGAATCATATTACGAATTAATAATATATAAGATTGTTTTCCTATATTTGATAGCTCAACTGCAGTAGGACCAATGCACAAGACTACCTGAGAGCACTCAATTGGCCCATAAAATAATCGAATTTTGGGCAGACAATACTTTCATGAACTTTTTCTTTCTGCCTGATTAATACCTGGGCTTGGAAATTAGCCTGACCCAAATTATAATCTCTGTACTAAGCGCCCACCTTACTGATTGCAACTGTCCACGGGACATTATTTTGTAATATTTCGTGAATGAAATGAAATTTGAGCATGTAAGTCGACCAATATTATTAATTTAATTATTATGTAATATTTTATTCTAATTTTGAGCTGATAATTAATATTAAAATGAAAAAATATATTGGATCAAAGCATGCATCAAAATCATCGATTGCTTAATTCATGCAATGCATCCGGTGATACTCTAATAAAAAGTTGTTCCTGGTGCGTAACAAATTAAGCAGATGATGATTGATGATGATGATGAAGGTGTTGAAAGGGAGGAGACAACTTTAAAAAATTTCAATGAAAGGTATCCAAATACTTTTTGGTTGCTTCGCTTGCATCAACATGCATGAATTGTATACTCTTCTGTTCATACTCCATTGCAATTGAAATGACAGCCAAACTAAAATGTTAAGGCCAAATTATTCAAGTTTCTTTCTGTATCAATTAAGTTTTGGCCGACAACAATCTCTTCACCTCATTATACCACCATTTAATTATAACATATGATCTTATATTGTTAACGATCCAATGGGTGGAAGTGGAATTGTCACGGTACGGGTACGGCAAAAATTAAAAATTTTAACTTTAAATTATATACTAATTTATTTTAAATAATTAAGATTGCATCTCATTATATAATTATATCACAGTATTAATATTTTGATTAACATGATAATATACACGAATATAAAAAAAAAACAAATAATAATATATTTGAATAAGATTATAGGTTAAATAATTAAGGTTGAATGTTCATAATTAAGATGAGGTTGTAATTAGATGAATCTTAAAATATTGCAATAACATATGTTTCAAGTTGCGTTCATCAAAATGTAAATAAAATATGAAGCCCTGGACCATCTTGAATATGATATAGTAACAAAGGAAAAACAAGCTAGGGTCCAGAGTTCTTGGCTTCTTGCATTGCATGGACCCTTCCTCATGCAAAATTACATCATTTTAAGCCGACGAGAACTAAAGCAGCAGGCGTAGAAGTAGATTTTCCACTCAGTGTTCCTTATCATCTTCACTCGAGGACAAGAGAGGAACTGCTCGAAAAGCAACTTTACCAGGAGACAATCGTATCAATCAAGATCTATGTAGAGAAAAACAAAAAAATTGCACATTGCCCATCAAAATTTTGTGTTGCTAAGACTTAACAGTGAAATTACTGTTCTTTTGCAATAATAAATGCGTAGTTTTTCTTTGGACCACATGGTTAGAATATATTTAAATTATCAATTTTTAAATATTTATTATCATATTTTTTATGATTAGGATTATGTGCCTGAATCAATATGCTAAGGAAATGATGTCCTCTCTGATCTCCAAGTTGCCTAAGTTGATTTACTGGATTCTACAATATTATGGATTTCCAATTTCTAGTAAAAATCTCTGATTTGTGATGCTGGTGTAATCTACATATTTAAATAGTTGAATCTGATATCTCAATTAACTATATGAATTTACGTCTGGCATGAGGGTCTTAAATATTGAATCCCTTAAGTGCAGCCGACATTCATTCATCCTTAAGTTGCATGTTTCCTATTAAATTTTAGTAAAAGCAGTTTTCTTGCTTTAGTTTAGTCAAGTATTTTCTGAAACTGTAGTTAATTTGGATTTTTTTTCATCAAAAATGCATTTGAATATTTAAATATATTTGGCATCCAATGAATTTAGCAGATCATCATTAAATAACACCTGGACATCGTGTAATTCTTGCCAGGTTATGAGCAGTAATCCTCTTTTGTTTTAAGTATTGTCTTTTATTGAAATTTTATTACACTGACTATATAATGGCAGCACTAAGGAAGTACTTCCTCCTGCTTATACCTATCACTGTTTTGCATCTCTTTTGTTTGAAGTCTCATCTTTTATTGAAATTTTATTATACTAAGAATATGATGGCGAAACCAAGAAAGTACTTCCTCCTGCTTATACTTATCACTGTTTGTGCATCTCTTCGTGCTAATGGCGAACTCTCCACAAATTACTACAAATCGACATGCCCCAAAGCATTGTCTATAGTTCAAGAAGGAGTAGTCGCTGCTATAAAAAATGAAACACGGATGGGAGCATCTTTACTTCGGCTCCATTTCCACGATTGCTTTGTTAATGTATGTGCAACATCAAGTACTGTAATTTTGTGTTATCTGTGTGTTCAGGCTTTCAAGACTTGGGTATTTTAGCTAAAGGTATTTGGATTTGACGGTGATTTGATCAGGGCTGCGACGGATCATTACTGTTGGATGATACAGCAAGTTTCTTGGGCGAGAAAACAGCAGTTCCGAACAACAACTCAGCCCGAGGGTTCAACGTAGTAGATGACATTAAAGCGAAACTGGAGAAGGTATGCCCAGGTGTGGTATCCTGTGCAGATATTCTTGCCATTGCAGCTCGCGACTCAGTTGTTCATGTAAGCAAGCTCCAACATTCCTGTACTAAAATTTCCTTCTACATTCAATTTACTGGTGTATTTGTTTCACCGAATTATACATGCATGCTTTAAACTTAGTAGTTGGGAGGACCTTCATGGAAAGTCAGATTAGGAAGAAGAGATTCTACTACTGCTAGCAGGGCAGCTGCAAACACTTCGATCCCTGCACCTACGTCTAATTTAACTGCTCTCATATCAAGTTTCTCTGCACAGGGTCTTTCATTAAAGGATATGGTAGCTCTTTCTGGTAATTCAATTCTCTAGTTCAAACCACAATGTTACTGCAACAGCGTCAAAAGCACCGGTGTATTAATAAGATTTATCATGCAATTTTCGGCATACTAGTTAACAGAAGGTCATGTTTGGCAGGTTCACATACAATAGGCCTCGCAAGATGCACATCATTTCGAGATCATATCTACAATGCCACCAATATTGACACCTCCTTCGCCAAGTCATTGCAGAAAAGATGCCCAAAATCTGGAAATGAGAGTGTTCTGGCAAACCTGGACCTTCAAACTCCAACCTATTTTGATAATTTGTATTACAAGAATTTGTTGAATAAGAAGGGTCTTCTACATTCAGACCAAGAGCTCTTTAATGGCAATTCTGCCGATTCTATTGTCAAAAGATATGCTACTGGCACTTCTAAGTTTTTCAAGAACTTTGCCAAGTCTATGATCAAGATGGGCAATATCAATCCTCTAACAGGAAGTGCTGGACAGATCAGGATCAATTGCAGAAAAGTCAATTGAAAACCTCAGGCATTATGCAATACAATGTTACCAATATGAGTTTAATGAGGCATTCTAGCCTTTTGTACCAAAAACTCTGGCACCACATAAACAGCATGGTTGTTAATCTGCTGAACCTATATAAATAATCTGTTTTCTCGATTCACAACTAATGATCAGAGTATTGTAGCCAAGTGATAATAAACAATGTGTAATCTCACAACCTATTGTAGACAATTTAAAATTGCAAAGAAATCATTTTGAAATTAAATGAGCACAAATTAGTTAAGTTGCCAGGGCATGGTCTCAGCAGATCAACAATGACCATATTCGCTACTAAAAACTAATTATCAAGTACTATCAAGAATTTTAACTGCCGTATTTACAATAGACATACAAAAAGATTACAAAACATTTACATCGATACAAGTGATGGTTATTGAGGTGATTACACCAGGATATACAACTATCCTAACTATACAGCTAATATTGACGAGCTAGAGTGAATTGATTACTTCAACATTTATGTTATATTTTGATCCTATTCCAACTGATCAGCCGACTCAACCTCTTCTTCTGACAGTTCAAATGCATCAATCTCTGCAAAGTAAGCTCTCTGCTTCTCAATGAAGTCTTGTCTCATGGCATGCTGGGGATCATGTTTCTTCTTCTGAAAAAATTATAGACAGATTACAAAATTAGCTGAATGACCATTTCTCGGCACCTAATCATAAAATGAGATTGACGTTCATATGTTGAACCAGGAAGCTTCTGACACAAAAGATAGTACTGCATGTCAGAATCCAAAATAAAACAGCAAAATACGAACAAAGATACAATGAAAATTGATTTCAAACCAATGATAATTCTAACAAAGATAATCTTGCCCTCTTAAAACAAAAACATTCTATCCTCTTTCAAGCCAAGCCAATTAATGTTTATCGAGTAAGAGAAGGACTGCCCACTGAGCAAGCAGTATCCAATTTGTATCCAAAAAAGTACAAACATAAAAATAAAAATGATGTATAAACAGCTCCAACATAAGCTGTCAGCAGTCACTGTCTGAAAGAACGGAAGCAAGCCATTATGCTCATTCTGCAGGGTCCTCACAAGTGCAGTTGAACATGATAACGATTAGAATACCATTACTATAGAGAAGACACCAACCTTTCTTTTATGCATTGAACGTGACCTGGACATAGCAGTATCTCCATCTTCCTTGTTTCTGTCCCCATAACAATGAGCATAACTTCAGACTCTGTTAGTAAACATTATGACAGAAAATACTCTCCACATTCTCTTGATGTGCTTATACGACACAACATAAGTGTCAAAACCATATTGATCATCTCATATTACCTTTTCTCAGATAGAGTTAAACATAAAGTATAAGAAAAATATTACATAATTCATACCCAGCAGTATTGATATTAGTTTCCAGCGAGCCCATTGAAGGTACAACTAAGTTCTTGCCTTTGCTCTTCCTTTTATTGGCAGTTTTTCTTCTACTATAAAGTGAACAAGCCTCTGCGAGCTCAAACTTACCACTGGCACCTAAACTCAAAACACATGGTAGATATTTATTTGCGCTAAAAGTGCATAAACATAATTCAGCAGATACCACAATGAACAAACAAATAAATCCATTATAGGAATCACAGGCTTAAGTTTGATATTACCATTATTTTTAACTCCATTACCATCCAATAGATTGTTGAATTTAATTCAAACGCTTCAAATTATATTCAGAAAAGAAAAAAAATAGTGATCCTTCAAATAATCTAAGCATAACCACAAAACGTACTAAACATAATTCCATAGGATACGACAATTCTAACGATGATACAATAAACCCTTCTCCAGAAATCCATAATTTAGTCCTAATATCGACATTAATTTCAATTTCACGAAAACAAAAACAAGAATCCCAATCCAAACCCATATCAAATTCCCAAACCCTAGAAAACCCAAATCCCTATACGGTCATGAAACCAGAAATTACCAGAAACCCGCGACGATTTTGCTGGTGTGGAAGCGATTCTGGAGGCAACATTTTCATTATTCTCACTGGGTTCGGAGATGGAGTTAATTATGTTTTTGCCATCAATGTTGTTCAATAATGTCTTGATTGCAGAAGCAACAGAAGGCTCATAGGGTTTCTTCTTAATAGACGAAAAAGCAGTGGTTGCAGCATTGGTGCAATCTGAAAGTGGCTTTCTCTTTCGTTTGGCTTCCATTTTTTTTTTTTTTTGTGTGTGTGTGTGTGTGTGTTCACTGTTTTCAGCAGCAATGCTCAGCCTGTGCTCGATTTGTACATCGAGAAAGCCAATTGGGATTGGCGGGAAATTCTGGTGTCCGAAGATGTCTGGATCTCGGAAGCAATTGGGCCTAAGTCGATAAGTCATGCCCCGCCCATTATTTTCATCCACCTCCCCTTGTATATATACTAATTATGTAAAATAAATACAATAATAATAGACATCATTCATTCATTCATTCGCTATTGAATTTTATAATTTTTAAAAATTAAAATTATTTAGTAAATCTTTCTACTATTTAATAATTGAATATTATATTATTTAAAATGCGAATTAGGGATAAATTATGTTAGCTTAAAGTTTTTAATTTTTATTAGATTAAAAATTATTGTTATGGTAGTGAAATTTAAAACATGATACGTAAAAAATTAAAAAAATTTAATGTAAAACTTAAAAATATTTGTACCTTGAGAATAAAACATAAACACGTGATTATTAAAATTGATTTGATGTAATAATATATTGAAATTTGATGTACTATGAAAAAGATCTTAAGGTGAGACATTTACAGTTTAAAACAGTTTAAGATGAAATTTTAAATTAATTTAAATTTTAAGTAATTTATTTTAAACTAATAATACATCATGAATCGATTCAAAATATATAAAACACAATTTATATTAGCTTAAATTTGCAGTTTACACTTTGAACTTAAATTGAAAAAATAAAATTTGGAATCTTATTTTACTTTTTGTTTTAATTTATAAATGATAAATCTATAAATTATTTTATTAATATTATATTATTATATAATAATAACAAATATATTCAACATTTATTTAAATAATTTAATTTGATGGTTTGTAATTTAAAATTAATCAAATTTATATTTTAAATCGATAATAATAATTTATAAAATATTAATTTAGAGATTTATTTAAAAAAAATTTAAATTAATTTAATTAAATTATTTAAATCAATTGATTTAAATTGGCTGGGTTTAGATCACCAACCCTTTAAAATCTCTTAGAAAATTGCTTGCTTTTCGGAGGTGGACCCTTAGACTTTCACATCCTTTTTCTCAATCACCCACGTGCGCATACGCAGATTTCGAATAATATAAAATTAACATTTGTGTTTATGATCAGGGAAAGAAAAAGCAATCATATTTAGAATTAACAATTCTTATTATTAATTAACTTTTAATTACAAATCCAAAGCACTTGAATTTTAAACGACTTCCACTTTTCAATAAACATGATGAGATTTATTGAAAAAAAAAAAACTGTAACTGCGTACATGGTAAATTTTACTTGTGGTGAATGTTTTAATTATTAAAATATTTTAAAATAAATTTACAGTCCTGGATTCCAATCTCCTGATTGAAATCCAATGGATTGTCGAGTATCCATAAGCATCATGTGGGCACAGAAAAAGAGTCTGAAACATGCAGCTGCAGCATGAAAACCAGGTTAGTAGAGCCTCTAGTTTTTAGCCAACTTCCAGTGCTTCAAGAAAAGTGAAAGACAAATCCAGGGGCTAGCCCACAACAAAAAGCACTTTGATCTGAAAATCACATTTCCGGCTTCCCTCTTCCTATAAATACCAAACTTGTCTTGCTTTCCGTTCTCACGACAGCGCTAAAACAAATTTAGTTTCTTTAAAAAACAAGAAGAGATTCAATGGAAGCCATTCAATCATGGGTTTCTGATCACAAGCTCACAAGCATTGGTAAGTTAATTATGGAATTTGATCAGGTTTTTTATTTTTATTTTCACTTATCAATGTGCAATTTTATTTTAATAATTTACAGGAGCCATCTGGGCATCTTCAATTGGAGCATCTCTGGCTTATACACGAAGCAAAACTCCACTTAAGCCTAGTCTGAGGCTTATTCATGCCAGGATGCATGCACAAGCTATAACTTTGGCAGTGATTTCTGGTGCAGCTGCTTATCATTATTACGAGAAGAGTGGACGAAAGTCACAAAACTCCAACACAGGAAGTGTATAAATTAGTTGTTTTCCTATTTTATCAACCTGAGACTCTGATTCTCTCTGGCACCCATCGAATTGCCTTATTCTGTATAATGTACTTGACTGAGGTTGATACATTTCGTCTCTAGTATTGTACTGATAATGATGATAAATATTTTGTAATAGTGATCATGGAAGGTACCTTTTTCAAATGAATCGTTAAGTAATTTTAATTTCACTGCAGATTACATCCTTGATCTCTCGCACTGTCTTAATCAATTTTTGGTCAAATGAAAATATTGTGTAATTATTAACAACTCAAAACAATGTGCGTGGTTGCCCTTGCCCATGGTTCGGAGTTGGAGATGGTTAAACAAATTCATTAATGGAACTGACGAAAATTTTCAACCAGGAATGACAACGAAATAGAAGGAATTGGAAACAAACTAAGAAGAAACACAATTTGATGAATCGGAGATGCCACAGGAGTTCAGCATTAAGGATACCAAATGCCAATATCCAACTATGATTTCTGAATTTCTTTACATTATTATTTATTAAAAGTATAAACTCATTAAATTTAAAAGGATTTAATATTAATTCAACGTAAATTCTTAAAGGATATTTGGATTGTTGCATTTCTATTAACTTTTACAAAATACAATAGTTTGACTGTGCAGTAAGCACTAATTTGACATTAAAAATTAATTTTTATCATTTATTTAAAATTTAAAATTTTTATTTTATAATAATTATAATTTTAAAAGTATTATTAATATGAGCCATTCAATAAAAATATACAGTGTATTATAAAATTTTTCTCATTATTATTACCACTCATACAATTAATAAATTTCAAAAGAAAAAAAATTAAATAGGACCATTGCACCGAAACTATTCGATAATAATATAATATATGTAATAAAATTTTATTTTTATCATAATTAATTATTACAATTATAATTGGTAAATATATCTAAAATTTATTTTATAAATATGCCAATGGCATGCTATTAATTAATAATCATGTAGTATTACCAATTTTATAATAGAGAGCTTTGGTTGTTGGACAATCACCAAACTTTAAAATTCTTCTTCTTTCGTGATCTATGCTCCTTTGACAGATCAACCTAAAAGTAAATGACACATTATATAGTCCATGATATATACGCTAGATAATAGCTAACCATGCATCCTGATAAGCCAGGCTGGACATGGCCTAAGAAAATATAGAGTCTAATTAGTTTAATAGTGTTAAGAGAGTGGTTAACAGAGACGTGCGTGCCTTCAACCTATTTGCTGTTCAAAGGTTGGAAAGTCATTTTCTCTTTCCTAACTTTCTTCTTCTTAGCTTTTCTACCAAAAAACATTTTTAATAATCTGTTTTTTTAAACCTTCTTCGAATGGACATGCCCACCAACCAACGGACCATCTTCACGACCTTTACCTACAATCATGCCCTCAAGCAGTCAAGCTTCTCGTTTATTCCAAAATAAAATTTTTGGAAAAAAATATCATATCTAGGTCCCTTAACCTTTAAGATTCTCAAAATAAAAATAGAGTTTGTTTATTTACATTAAATAAGTCTTTACTCTTTTATCAAACATGATGAAGAGACTAACAATATCAAGATAACCAATGACCCTCATAACACAGAGATTAGTAACCATGCCCTCAATTGGAACGCAATAGTATAAACCTCCAAATTGAAGGGGTTTCTGTGGTGCTAGTGGTCTGTTTGGTCATTTACTTCAAATTAAAACATGCCCACATTCCATGCATACAATCATGAAGTTTCCTTTATCAAATTAATAAACAATTAATGGAATAATAAGGTCTAACCAATCCTAAAGGATAAACAATTAAAGAATAATGTTCATAGTTTATATTCAGTTCCTTAACAGAAGAAACTACTCCCCCTTTCCATTCCCTCCTCCTCCACCTCCTTACTATCGACATATTCTTCAAAATCTTCCCGTACATTTTGAATCGCAAAAATGATGGATTGCTCTATCTGCAGCTCAATGCCATTTATTCTGAGGCCTCTGAGGAACACGATTTGCGGGGCGTGCTATGAAGGAGCTAGAAGTATAATCACGTTGATGAACAAGATGGAAGGGGATAAAGGAACTGAGAATACAAATACTAGTATGAAATCAAACAATTGCCTACTTCCTACAACAAATTCTTGTAAGGCATGTTCTTTATTTGTATTAATTGATATTGTTTTTCTCAATTATGGTGTTATTAATTGATACTGTTTTCTCAATTATTGTGTAATTTATGATTTTTGAAATTTATAGTTCTCCGGCTGCTATGATATCATGGAAAGATTTAGAATTAGGTCGCCAGAGGCATCATATATGATAATGAATAGGAAAACAATTCCAATTCATTGTTAGAGGTAGGCTAGCTATTTTCATCTTAAACAAATGTGACGTTGAAATAATAGAAGAAGACAGTGCAAATGGTTTTTTTGGGCCACATATATTATATTAAATACATCTACATTCTCCAAGTACCCACACGTTCACAGTTCCACTACGTGCTTTGTGATAAGTTGATTATTTGGAGTTTGGGCCACCTCGATGTTTTGTTTACTAAGTACACCCCATTTTCGGTCAAGTATAGGCTGTTTTTAGGAATAAATGGACGTACTTATCCTACTTAATTACGGTAAGGATACGAATAGGAATCGATGCCCGTCCGTGACCTTGAAGACTGATTTAATAGGATTCCATACCAGATACAGCCAAACCCTAGGACTGAACCTCAACTGTCCAGAATTTGTATATTATGGTTCCCGGGAGAGTGGTGATTGAAGCGGTAGGCCAACTAATAAATATGATTTCTCATTTGCATTCTTATGGACCGTATATTCTCATTCTCTTTATTTTTGTCAACATCAATAGCATTAGACAATCCTTGTCACGAAAGTTTTGGATTCTACGATGTTTTATAATTCTGAATCTTTGTTTGTAAGTTCTGATTTTGTGATTTAATTCAATTTTGTGGATATGGGTTTATGTATTTCTTCTGTTTGTCGTGGAATTATAGATTAGATCCCAAATTTATACGATTGAAAACATGAAGGCTGAAACGTGTTCTTTTATTATTGTGTTAGTACCCACAGCCACTTGCCAATGTTCCGAAATGGGTCAATGGTTTGAAAGATTCAGAAGATGAGATGAATAAGAAAATAGCCTTCCTCGAGGGGTTTGCAGCTGCATTCAGAGAACAAATTCATACCGACATACAAATCCTGCCGGGCAATAATGGACCTCCTGTTACGGCACACAAAGCCTTGCTCGTAATTACGTCGTTTTAATTTTACTCCATTCTTAGTTAAACTTTAGAATGCACTTGATAATTTCTATTTCTAACTATAGACACTAAAATATTTAAAAAACAAACACTCTATATAAAATTATTAGGGACATCTATATACACATATATATATATATATATATATATATATTTTGTACACATATATTTGTTTGTGTTAAATATCTATGGTGCTGAAATTGTTTTGTTTTCTGTTATACAGGCTGCAAGATCCGAAGTCTTTAAAAATATGCTAGATTCAGACGGATGTAAGGCTCCACCAAGTGAGATCATTACATTGCCTGAGTTAAACCACGAAGAGCTTGAATCTCTCCTGAATTTTCTCTACAGTGGAAGCTTGCCTGTAGAAAAATTGGAGAAGCAAGTGTATTCATTATTTCTTGCTGCTGATAAGTATGGAATCACATACTTGCAGGAGTTCTGTGAGCGTCATATGCTTAGTTCTTTGAACTCATCAAATGTTCTTGATGTTCTGGAAATCTCAGATGTTTGTTCAAATAGAACATTGAAGGAGACTGCATTGAATTTCATTGTCAAAAACATGGACGATGTAGCCTTTTCCAGTAGATATGAGGCCTTTGCACCGAAGAATCCACATTTATGTGTGCAGATTACGAGGACATTTCTGATGGATGCTAGAAGCAGAAGAAATACTGGAGTTTGATTGAGAGGGGAATCAATTGTGTGGAATGTTATAGATATGCATTGATCAATGACATTGATTATTCATATTATTATTATTATTATTATTTTCTTATAATCAATTAAGTACGTATCTGTCAAGATGATTAATGAATGTTTAATATGTGATGATCAGAAATGACAACGACAGGAAATTCCTTTCTGACTCCTTACCAAAGACACTTGTTAATAAACAATTCATTGATTAATCACATCAGACAATAGTTTAATGGTGATTCTAGACTTCTAGTAGCATTTTATTTTAAGTGGCCTAGCTAAGAAAGTAAAATATACGTTAGATTATTATTTAATCCACTAATGTACCATTCCATGTCTCGTGGAATTGCTTCCCAAGTTCAGTAATGAGAAAAGATTAGCAGTAATCCAGAGATAAGCTTGATATTATTTTATCTTCTGAATGATATGATGAATCAAGGGAAACGAACAGTTAAATTTGTCTTACTGTTCATGTGTGACTTGGTGAAGAACTGAAGATTAATAATCCCGGTACAACTGCATTCCCAGTGGCAACTGAAATCTTTTTCATGCCCATGTTTCAATTTGTGCATTTTTTTTTTCACGCGACTCCTATGACGTAAGAAAATAAAATTGGCAGAGTTCCAAGCAGTAGATAATTAATTAACCTCATAATAAAACAACGTAGCTCCTTATTCATTACCCTATAACTCCAATAATTATTTCTCCAAGAAGGGATCAAGAGATCCTAATTATAATAAAAATAGGAGCGTAATTATTAACCAAATTATATGTAGATATTATCGCTAGTTTCATGATAATATGGAATCCATTTAATTAAAACCAAGAAGTATTTAGAATTAGTATTGTAAAAAAACAAATTAGTACTTCGGATTTCCGTAAATCCGTTGTCCATCAAAGAATGAAAACGATATTATATATTAAGTATTCCATCATTATGTTCATGGAATTAATCAGAGATCGATTGCTAGCTTAATTACCTAAATTTTTTTTCTCTTTCGATAATTAAATATAAGAGTTCTTATAATTCAAATTCCGTATCTTCATCAACTCACTTTTGATTTAAACTGATCAAAAGATCACTTCTTTGGTTAACAACAATAATGGCTAACCCAAAACACAAAATGGAGAATATATATGACAATGGAAGTTATTAATTGATTACTCTTGTTCAGTACTCTCACTCCAGTTCCTAATAGCTTGAAACAAAGCTTGTTTCACAACATTTTCATTGATGGCTTCACCTTGTTCTTCATTCTGAAAAAAAAAAGAAAAGAAAAGAAAAACACATTTTTCAATTATTATAATTAATGTAATCTAGTATGTACACACTTTTATCCAAAATATAAAGAATTTTCTCTTACTTCTCCTCCGACTGCTTGTAAACTAAATGTATCCGTGCAGGAAACCCTAGCTTCGCTGACATTGAGTCCCAGTTCCTCAAAGGCTTCCAGGATGGAGACCAGCAGGCCAGGACAACTCTTCGTTGAAAATACATTTATCAGAAAACCCTTTTGCAGGGTTTCTACTGTAACTTGCTGCAGTAAATTATTCAGAAAAAATACTTACATTAATAATTACTAACCTCTGTAAGTAGATAGAAACAATATTTGTTACCAATAACAACAAAACACATCAAATGACATGATTTGAAAATTATTTTGAATCAAGGAAATTTAAAGAAAAAAAAAAAGAAAAGAACGAAAATTAACGAAGAACAGAAGATCATACCATAGGCAATGTATTTTGGTCACTTGAAGGTTGTGCATTTGCTATATCTTGATTCAGTCTTTCTACCTTCTGTTTAAGCTCTTCTATGTACTTTGATGCATCTACTATGATTGAAGTTTTGTTGAGCTGCCACACATTCAACAAACAGAAAATCAAAAACTATATAGTAATAACTGTTGTACGCTTATAGGTTCTCTCTCTTTTTTCCTACTTCCCCAAAATTATAGACGTACTTGGTAAACAACCATCAACAAATATAAGAACTTATAGATTTATTTGAAAGTCAATAGAGATGATAACAGGAAAATTTTTCGAATTTGTACATTTCTTCAATAGAAGAACGAAGTTAATTACGAAACAAATGGTGAGTTCAATGGGGCGGTGAAGAAATGAATAAAAAATTAAACAACAAAAGTTTTATTGAATTGAAAATATATACAAATATATATGAATGATAAGAAGAAATTAAACCAATGAAAGAAAAGGTTTCAGAGGATGGGCAGAGAATTTACAGCATGAGAGTTAGTAATTGACCGAAGAAGTTGCAGTTTCTCATGCAGTGTTGATGTTGCCTTCTTGTGCTCCCTAGAAACCATGGTAGATAAGTAAAATTTTCTCTTTTATTTCTCTCTCGGCAGCTGCTGCTTTTTTCTCTCTTTCTTGTTATCGTTCTCTCTCTCTCTCTCTCTCCCTTCTTTTCTTTTCTTTCTTCTATCAACTCAACTCAGCGAAGCTCGGAGGTCTGTTTAAAAGAAGGGGATGAGCTCTCAAATCTATATGATCCTCTTGTTTGGTTTCGCACATGACCATCTTAGCTTCTCAATAACATAAAAATAATATAGTCTCTTTCTCAAGTTACCAGATTGCCCTTCTGATTTCTACGCCCAAAATGATGTGGAAATTTGGTAGCAACAAATAATACTAATTTCACCTATTTCTTTAAAAGAATAAAGAATAAAAACAATGTTCGACTATTATTTAATATTTTTTATGGACATTCGTGAAAGCACTGAAAAAAGCTATATTTTTTTTTGAAATAATTATATACAATATTTTTTAAAGATAATTATAAGATCGTCGGTTTTTATTGTAATTATATACAAAAATATTTTTAAATGCAGCCTCCCAAATATAAATATATAAATGCAATTATATATTAAAGGAATTTAATATAGAGGTGCGTCATGAGTCATAACAGTAAAGGAATTTAATTGATTATGCCTCTTTACATAATATTATAGCATATTGCATATGTGCATGGCCAGGGAGCATTTAACTATAAGTACTATTATTGCAACTCTTTTATTATAATTTCAATATCATTTTTTTTTATTCTTAAATTTTAGAGAGGTGGAAATTATAACTGAATATTTAAAAAAGTATAAAAATATATGATAGAATTATAAATAATATTAAAGATATCAATTTTATTTGTAAATTTTTGTATATAAAAAATATATTTATTATAATTTTTAATTTATAAAAATATAATAAAAATTAAAAATTGTAAAGAAAAGATTGTATCATACCATGAGTTTACCTAATAAACAATGGTTTTACGTTTGCGTCGAAATATCAAATCAATCATCTCAATCGAAGAAGTAGTAACACAAAGAAAATGATGGGAAACTTTCAAACTTTATTTGTTCCATACCAAAAAGGTGTCAAGTGTCAACTGGGCAATTTCGGAAAACGAAAATGCGAAGGTTATGAATAGTTAACGAGAGAAGGGAATGGGTGGAATCATGAGCTCGTGATGGAGTAGCAGTGAAGAAATGCCATTGAAAGGGTGAAAAGGAAAAAACAGATGGATTTTTAGTTGTGATTTAGAATGCCTCCAAACACTACTCACGGGGGCTTTTTTAGACTCCTTTCTCCTCCTCTCTCATCAGCCATTGCTTTTTGTCCTTTCTCTCTCTACTCATGCCAAAATCTCTACTCTTTCTAAATAACTTTTCATCATCGATTAATTTTCCTTAGAAATTGAGATAAGTAATAATATATCTATACATAGCATGCAATGCTTGAAATGCAAGCGACTGCAATGGTGCATTAATTAAGGACTAATCTAACAAGTAATCATGCTTTCATCAATCTATGACAACCCATTTGATGAAAACCATTTTCAATAATTCCATACTGTACAATCTGTGAATATGTATATTGGTATATCATTGGTCTAAGTACGAAGTCACATGCACAAGCACAACTCAGGTAGCTATTGCCTATTGGCTATGAAGCAAAGGTCTTGTCTCTCTCAGTTTTTTGAATGAGAACAACCCAGAAAACTAAATTTATGAATTGGTAATCAGAAAATTAAATTTGATGAACGAATTTTTTGTTAGCCAGCAAAGCATCGATCTGTGATGAAGTTGGTCACGAGATTAGATGTAAATTGATCAGAGCTGATATGTAAGTTTGGAGTGGCTCCTTGCTTCCAGCATTGTCTCCATTCCACAATGACAAATCACGTACCCGCCTATTCACGTGTGCTCATTACAACAAAACAATACTCTCCATTCACAAACCCTGCTCCAACCTTGTCTCTTGCCTTTCCCATAAATTCTTGCCCTTTCTAGGGTTTTAAGATTCTTAGTTAATTCTCCGTTGAAATTGCTTCTTTCACTCAAATTTCCTCATATCACTATTAATTTTATACTCACGTTTAAAATTAGTTCTTTTCTTGCAACCTTCCTTACAATTTGTTAATTGACCTCAAGACTACTTTATACCGATCTAACTTCCCTGAAAATAATTTTCACCATATCATATACTGAAAAATGCTTCATGTTTAGATTTCTTTTTATTGATTTTCCTTCTAATCTAGTATTGAATGATACCTCCACTTTATTTGAATATAAAAAAAATAATGTATGCACTCCGTTTATTTTACATACATAAAATAGTGCGTGCAATCTAATTAATTCGTTTATATTTATCCTTATGGAATAATATACACACATATATCTATATAAAGTATTGGGTAACCGGGTTTTATGCAGTAGTCTCTCTGGTATCTGTAACCAAGTTGTGACAAAACATTGAAGGATATGATTCAAAATTTGACAAATAATACCGAAGTTGAACATTTTGTCGAATGAGCGAGCGTGATTGGATGCTTATCGATATGATGAGTCAACGAAAAGCTGGGAAAAATACAAATTAAACAGATAAGCAATGGTTTGTCTTTTCACTTTTGAAGGCTGGCCTATTCGTATTTCCTCAGATTACCTGCCTAAGCTAACGAGGCTATCGTTATACTCTCCCTTCATTCGAATCTTACAATTATATGCCTATCTTTCATTACGAACAACCCAAGGACAGATTAACAATTGGGCTCAATTAATTACCAATCATAAATTTAATTGTTTAGTTCACATAAAAATTCGAATAAAGACAGAATTGCAATTAGTTTACTTATAATGTAATTCATATTGGTGAGATGAAGCTTGCATGTATTAATTTATTTTAATTACCTTCGGAACCATGGGTTAATTAATTTGTATATATTCCTTGGTTGCAAGAAATTTGGAGACAAAGAAGATTCTTTTTAGGATTTGATAAAATTCATTAGAGTAACATGAAAAGCACAATTGTATCACAAGCACAAAAAAGATAAACAGTATAAAGCATAATTATGCATAATTTATTAGGTGAATAATTACAGGGTAAATAGTTTCGTATTATTAGGCAAATAAGTAATTAATGTGAGTAATGGCATTGCATCTACTGAGCTGTACACGTCTTCATGGTTAGCTATTTTTTATGTTATTGTATATATTGTTTTTTATATCATGTGACAAAATAGAACAAAATACAAAACAAAATGACATAAAAAAATTAGGAACTTACATATTTTATAACCCAATCATGCAACGAAAAGTATTTCTGAAATCAGAAATGTGACTCGTGACATTCGATACAATTTGATTATTGAATATTTTTACCAAATGACAACACAATACACATATTCCTGAGGTACACATCTACTATATTCAAAGAACAATTAATTAACCCACTTTTCTACAATTTCACTTTCTTTTAATTGGTTTTAATAATTTTCTTTCCAAATATATAGAATAAATAACAAATGGAAACTCAACCCTCTATTTAATAAAATACGAACATAATTTCAATCTCAAATTTCTTTGTATCACTTTAAAAAAAATTATTTATTAAATTAAGCAATCACAAAATATAAAATTAAAAAATAATGTTCTTTTTTTTTTAAAATATTACATCCATAGAATTCATACTCTTCACAATTTTGGTGTGAATGAGTAAATATATGACACCATAAAATTTTTTTCCATTTGAGCCAACTATATATCACCAACTATTTTTTTATAATATTCAATTTTAATATATTGCAGAGTGGTGTTTATATTTTTATTTAAAAATTGAATAGATCTGAAAACATAAATTTAAATAATTTATATATATTCTATTTATAATATTAGAATATAAATTTTCAAAAATAATAATTAGCTAAACATATCATATCAATTATTAAGTAATTCTTATATATATTATATAATTTTTATAATCAATTTTATTATCTTGACAATGATTATTATTCAATTTTTTTTCTCTCTTTTTTTCTTCTCACAATATAAATTATCCTTTTCTAGAGATATCATATTATAGGATTCTTGGAGCTGGCTGGCTATATAAACTCACGTGACTTGGTCACTTCGAGAAAATACATTCACATGCAAGTGTGACAACAGAAACAAAATTTATAATCTATAAAGTTGAGTGATAAGGGCCGCCTTTGTTGTTTCATGCACAGAGAGAGAGAGAGAATTCTTATTGACAATATATAAAAAAAATATCTGAGGATAATATTATAATTTATAAGCAACAGAGACAAGGGAATTTTAATGAATATTTTACATGTCTATAATAGCTAATATATATTAAAAATTACAGTACAAAAAATGAAATTAGTTAATTAATATATGACATTGTTGATCATCAAATCATTGATACTTAATAAAAATTAGTTGTTATATATTAAAAGAATTTTTTATTAAGATTCTAATAAACTCAAGTAAGAAGACATGCAGTTCGAATTTGTTTATTAATTTAACTATCAGTATGCCTTTAATATTAGGGTACAATTAATTTGTGAGGAAAGAATTTTTCTTTTCAAAAAAAGGTTAAACAGAGTAAAAATCATGTACAAATATTTACATATTCAGTGATCTTATTAAGAGCATGTTCTAGTGAACAACTATATGTATATAAAAATAAAGTCGTTTATTAAATTAAAATGAAGTAAATGGAAAGAGAATTTGTCACTTTCATCAAGCAAATACTCTTCTTTCTCTATGTGATAATAACCAGGAAATGTAACTGATACAGGTACCCAATTAGAAGTAACCAAAGGGACAAATGGTTTTCTGGATATACCAAACATATACATATAGGGAGAGAGGCATCTATTGAATTTGAAGATTTGTACCTTGCACAATCTTTTAGTCAGGGTTGAGCATATGCATTTCGACCCCACTGCAAAATTATTTTCAGTAGTTAATTGGGTCACGGGTTGGGATGTAGCTATCCATTATTATTATATCCATCACAAAATTAAAATGTAATATTTTTATATGTTAAATAATTTTATGATTTCTTTTATAAAATATAGTTGTACACATAACACAATTAATTTTGCAATTCCTTATGAGTAGAATCGAAGCTGTAGATCAGTTTATTAGTTAAACATAAAAGTGCCGGTTTCCGCTAAATTATTTTATTCTATATATAAAGAAAAAAAATTAAATTGTTGTACTTTAAAAATACACATTTAAACTTTTATAAATAAGATAGGGTCTTTTTGAATTCACATTTTAAAAATATTTTACACAAGAGAAGAGTATATATATTATGTATATGGAGGAAAGCAAAGAACACTATGCAATCTTATTCATTACCTATATATGTAAAGAAACCAACCGGCGTGATTCTGGGAGCAAGCAAATCATACATAAATGAGAAGATGCAGTTGTTCAGTAAGGTACTTTCAAGTGTTGCGTCTCTTTCTTGATTTCCGATCAGATAGTATATGAAGGGCAGAGATTGTTGGTTTTCCAGTCTATATCTCTATCTATCCGTCTATCTATCTATCTATCTAGATAGATAGATAGATGTTTTTATTCTTTTGGCTGCAGTTAATCTAAAGTTTTTGTAAGATAGAAAGATCGAAAGGCTTCTTAGCATTAGGAAAAGGACTTCTCTCCAATTTTTGAACAAAAGGTCCTGGTTTTTCCATATTTATGAGGCCATAATAAGACACCTTGCCAACACAAAATCTTCTAAGATGGTGAATGAAGGAGCTAGATAACGAATTATATTAATTAATATTCCAGCTGCCAAGAGAGATATATCTTGGTAAATTCGACTCTATAATTAATTTAAATACATGACTGAAGATGGCTTTCTTCCTTCGTTAGTTTTTGTCCATGTTAGCACCATATTTTTTTAGCTAGTTGCAAATATACATAACATACATGACATGCATAAAGCAGAAAGCCAGTAAAAAGACAAAAAAGTACATGTGAAGAATTGTGTGCCCAAAAGCACCTACGTACCCAGTCAAGAGTATTTAAGACCGTCTTATTAATTAACAAGTTATGAACGTATATAAATATATACATATTAATGTCCTCTTCATTACCTTTAAGAAAATAATTGTACTAATTTTATTTATCATATAGGTTTAGTTTTGGGGGGCTTTGCATATTTTAAGGGGATCATAACGTATTGAAGCTACTCAGAACCTCTTCTCACGAGCAAGCATCGATTTAGTGGCTCACATTAATACAACAAAATTTAATTTCCAAATTATTTTTAACATATCTCTCTAACTCAAAATAGGCTCGATTATAGTAGCTGTAGCCTTTCGAACTCTTTTTAGGGCAACCCAATTGTCCATCAAAACGGAAGAGTTGGTAACAAAAGTTCCTGTCTCAATTAGTAACTCTCTGCGGTCAAGTAATTTGCATTGAGTATGATATCTAATGCATTATTGGCCAATCTAAATTAATTCAGCAACTGTTGGAGATTATTGAATGATAACCTGAACTAGAGGATTACTGTTAAACCCTTGCCAATCACAAAAAACAATTGCGAATCACCAAGCAACAAAGCCATATGCCTACTGATTGAATTTACCAAAAGCGTTTTGAAGTTTTGCTCTCCGGTAGAATGACGATCATGATCCACTGATAGCGACTAGAAACAAATATTTCAACATTTGAGAAAATTTTCTACTTTCATGCAGTAAACTCAGCCTTTCAACAAACTCAATATAAAGCCAACATCGACCCTCCTTGACTCATTATTAATTCAAATTGACATGCAAAAGTACAAGCACATGGATAACCCAGTTGGCTTTACACAATATTCTTATTTATTGTCATGGTTAATTTTTGGTAGCATTAGTTTGCTACAAGCCATGAATGGAACTCGTTTTATATATTTAGCTTGTTTCAAGCTAATTCAACAACACTATGGAATTTCTCGAGTGCAACTTAACAATTTGATTGTAGCTTCAGAAAGTGGAAGGCTCTTGGGATTCGTTTCAACTTCTGCTTCAACTTATTTTCCTCCATATATAATTCTACTGATTGGTTTGGTCTTTGGATCAGTTGGATATGGTGTACAATACTTGTGCATAACAGGTCAATTTGCTCCTCCATCTTTTTGGCAAATCTTATTATTGAATTTTCTTGCAGGGAATAGCATTTGCTGGATCAGCACTTACTGTGATTTAGTAGTCTCCAGAATCTTCACCGATACTCGTGAAACCATAACTGCAGTAACCTCAATCTATAGTGGATTGACAGGAAAGGTTTACATTTCTTTAGTTGAAGGAATTCAAGGAAGGAAAAATTCTCCAAATTCTAGTATCTATTTCCTCTTAAGTAGTCTTGCCCCAAGTGTAATTGGGTTACTTGTGGCAGTTCTAAATTGTCTAGAATTGGTGGAATCTACTGAACAAACAAAAATGTTGCCGTTTGTGTTTGTAATTATTATTGCAACGGGAGTATATGCCGCGATTGAAAACATTATACAACCTTTTAAACACATGTCAGCTCAATTAAGAATGGTGATTTTCGTCTTGGTATTATTGTTACCAGTTTTGGCGACATTTCTGATGGCTGCAAACCAGCTTGCATTAGCAAAACTATGGAAATCTCAGGCGATTTCTGAAGATTCTAGTGTTGACAATGAACCAGACTCCCAAAGCGTTTGTAGCCAAGGACACAATATTACAATTGAAGATCAAAAAGGAGAAGGAAATGAGAAGGAAGAAGCTGAGATCATCAGGGATGCGGAGGAGGAAACAAATATTGAAGATCAAAAAGAAGAAGGAAATGAGAAGGACGAAGCTGAGATCATCAGGGTTGCGGAGGAGGAGGAAACAAATATTGAAGATCAAAAAGCAGAAGGAAATGAGAAGGAAGAAGCTGAGATCATCAGAGATGGGGAAGAGGAAACAAATTATAAGTTACTGAAGAGTGTGGATTTTTGGTTGTTTTATTTGATGAATTTATGTGGAGCCACTCTTGGAATGGTGTATCTGAACAGCTTACAGATAATTTCTGAATTGAAAGGCTACCATGAAACTTTGTTTCTCTTGGCAACATCATCAATATTTGGCTTCTTTGGAAGGATCTTCTTAGTCATTTTCACTTGGCATACAAGGTTTGAACATTTCCCTGTAACTTCAACATGCTTCAAATGATGGATGATAATCTTCATTAGAAACCAAACATCAATTTATCAACACGTAGTAAATGGAACCTCCAAGATTCAGAAAACGAAAATTCTTAGGAGCATCGAATTTGTAACTCCGGTGCACTGATTTTGCAGCTTTGTGTATAGAGATTTGCTGGTTTAAATTTTGACAAAATCCAAACATTTGTTGGAGATAAATTAGGTTCTGTGTCATAACAAAACTAACAAAAATTACTTGTTTTTCAGGGAAAAATCAATCATATCTAAACCAGCATTGTTTGTAATGATAATGATTCCCATGCCTTTGGTATTTTTCTTGCTAATCAGCAACAGCAAAATCTGTCTATACATCAGCACAGGCATTATAGCAACTGGTTCAGCAGCCATGAACGAAATCATTGCATTTTCAACATCAGATTTCTTCAGCTCGTCGAATTTAGTACTTGTTCACGAAACAATCATTTCTTCGAACATTCCCATTGGAACTCTTGTTTTCGGGTACTTGGCTGCTCTCAGTTACGAAAAAGAAGACCGCGGCCATCCTAAAATATGTATGGGCTTGGAATATCATCAGCTCACTTTCATCATCTGGGGATCCGTTTGTTTCATAGGAACAATTCTAAGTTATCTTCTGTATGGACGAATACGGAGGAGACATTCACAAAAATAGTAGAATATTTTGTACATGATATGTCGTTCGTCTAGTACTTATTTATTCGTCACGTAATCTGTAGTATTATATACAAAACGACATGTTTGTTTCGTTATTTGGAAAATTGAATATGCATCTCTATACTGTTATTACTATACGATTTGCAAGAGATAAAAAAAATATATCATTCCTTGTATTGTGATGTGACTGTGTGAGTGGTGCATAATTTATAATCGCTTTTAATTTTTTATTTGTTTTTATATAAAATTTTAAATCAAAATTAATTTTCATTTAATATGATTAAATTTAATTAAAATAATTTTCTTAACAAGAATTATATACATATTGTAAATTTGAAATAACCGTACATTAGTCATAGAATATCATGTTGTTATTTAAAAAAACAGAAAAAAAAAAATGTCTCTAAGTCATAAATTAGTACATATGTAAAGTATAAAGACATAAATTTTTATTTAAAAAATCAAATTATTTAATTAAAATAATGACATAAATTTTTGTTTCTTAAATTTAGTTTTTTCTACTTTAAATTACATAAACTTAATATATAAAAAATTATATTATTGTTTTAAATTAAAATTTTAAAGTTAAAGAGTCTATCCATTAAAATTTATGATAGATGTATTTGCAAGCTTTCGGTTGCAGCCCATCCTAGGCCCAACTAGTGGCCGACCCATGAACAATGGCAACCCGAATCATAAACGATGTAAACCTGTCTTCTTCGACTCCATTCCGCAGACAAAGAAGTGCCGAAGCGAAAGCACAATTCCACAGAGAGGAAAATTGGGATAGAAAGAGATGGGAAAGAAAGCAAAAGGTTCGAGGAAGGGGAAGAAAGCGTGGAGGGCTAACATAAGCACGGAAGATATCGAAGATTTCTTCGAGAAATCAACAAAAGACGCTCTCTCTGGCGGTTCACTTTCTCAGCTTCCAAACGACTCCCTTTTCTATGTCGACGAGTCAAAAGGTTAGCTTAGATGAAACCTTTTTCAATTTCTGCCATGTGAGCATGTTTATTTTCAATTACTTGTATCTTCTTCAACTTGAATTTGTCGTTTCATCGTACTATGCTGAGCAGCAAACGTCAGATTACATAGTAGATTTGAATTACTTTTTGGTAAACCATTTAATAAGATAATATACTAAAGTAATCAATTTTTTGTGATAAGGTTGAACATTCGTGAATATTTGTGTCGGGCTTCATAAAGTAGATATTTTGCTTTCGATAAACAGTTAACTTTTTTGTTCATCCCAAAAAACGGGTTTGTTTTTTTAATTGTTCGTGTTTTCTTAGTTATTATTTTCCTGACTTGCATTTATGTGTATTTTGTCATGCCAGATCTTTCAGTGAAGAGGAAGATTGAGAAGCATCGGGAAAAAGTCCTGCGTTGTGACAGTGTGCTGCAGAAGAATCCGTTTGTTCAAGCGGTGCCATCATCCAAGTCAAAGTTGAAGAAATCCAGTAAGAAGAATAAATATGTGAAGGAAAGGGATGAGACGCAAGACAGTTCCAAGGTTAGCAATTGTGCAAGGAATTCCTGTAGCTTTCAATATTGAATAAGACTAATTATATGTTTTATTATTTATTATCTTAGGGTGATGGTGCCACTGCTTCTGGCATGGTTGATATATGGGCAAAAAAAGGTACTGTCTCATAACATCTACAGTTTTAATATTTTTGTTAGTTCTTACTTAGAGATGAAGTGTTTGACGGGCTACTTCTTACACTATGGCAGGGCAAGGTGACAACACAAAAAGGGTAAGCTGTTATTATTCTCTAGATACCTATGTCAACAGAAAAGACATTCTTCAGCTGCAGTGCGTACAAGCATGAGCATTTATTGTAGGAATTAGATGGTGGAATCTATGGGACTTCTTCCTTAAATTTTTCTCTTTTATCCAGCTGCGGCATGTTGCAAACTAAGCTGGTTTGAAATCATGGAGGCAATGATCAAATCAGCTTTACACCATTTGAATGAACTTTTTAGATCTTCTGTGTTTCTCTTTTAAGTTATGCAATTTGTTTAGTTGATGAGAAGCTTGTTCACAGGTCCCAAAACCTTCTCTTATTCCAGCAGTAGAAGTTGAGACTCCAGGATGCTCGTATAATCCTTCATTTGAAAGTCATCAAGTAAGTTCTTAATATTTGAATCTTACATATCTTTCCAGTTTATGTTGTTCTTCCAGATAGCAACTATTGCATATTTCCTTTGATTTAATCCAGGAGTCATTGGCTCAAGCTGTGGCAGAAGAAATGCAGAAAGTGTATCAAAATGAGTTGGGTCCTGAACCAGTTCCAATTACTGTTCCTGGAGAAGCTATTGACGATGAAGATGTGAGTAGCTTTTGCTTCGTTTATTTATCATATGCCTAGAACATGAAGTATGTCAATTGTAAAACAGCTAAAAAACCAGTGACTTTGTTTCATATATGTTTTAAATTTGGAATATCTGTTCACATTATATCCTTAAACTGAATCTTTAAAACATTTAATTTTAGAGGTATTTCCTTGAGGTGGATGATGGAAGTGATGATGAAAATGTGGAGAAATTGAGCGAAAATGAAGATACTGTGGATGAGAACAGGTAAGCTTCATACAGTGGAGTTGTTATGGCTTTCATAATTATTGAATCTTTCTTCTTTTCATTTCTTTTTTCATCAATAATGAAAGATCCTTCTGTTTCAATACCATGATGCAGATCTACAAAACCTGAGAGGGTCACCCGAGTTGAATTAAATAAGAGAGTAAGACGTAAAGAAGTGGAGAAGAAAGAAATAGAAGCAAAAAAGACAGAGGAACTATCCAAACAAATTGATAGGTAAGATGATTTTGGTGCTTCAATTAACATTTTATTTATGTGAAGCATTCATTCTTAATATTGCTTTCTTTTTCTGTTTGAAGCTTGCCCAGTATTATTGAAGAAATAACAAAAGAGGATGAGGAGAAGCATAAAAGACATATAAGGCGAGTTGTAGCTAAGCAAGAAAGACTAAAAGTTTGTCCACCACGCTTGGGAAAGCACAAGTATATTCTTCTCTTTCTCTTTTTTCCTTCTCTCTCTCTTACCTTTTGGGTAAAGACTATAATAATCTTTATCGTTTGTTACCACATTTCACATGTTAAACTGACCAACTTCTATAACTTCTCAAGCAATCGTGAACCTTTGGTGAAATTTCAAGGATGTCCAGTTGATTAAAAAAAATTAGGATGCTTCAATATTTGAGAAATAATTTACATTTGTTTTGGAAAATACATGTTCAATTGTAACTTTCTTGAAACTCAAATCATGTGATTGCAATTTTGAATGCAAAAAAGTATACTAATTGCCTATCGCACCTATTATGTCAGATTTGAGCCAGCTCCTACACAAGTCCTGTTATCTGAAGAAATTACTGGATCCCTTCGTCAGCTCAAGGTATGCTGAATTTCCTTTTCCTTATTGTTTTCCATTTAGTCATCAAATTTCATGTAATATTTTGTGGTTGAGTAAGAAATGATAATTCTTCTTCTTTCATTTTAAATTAGGGTTGTTCCACCCTTGTAAAGGATCGGTTTAAAAGTTTAGAGAAGAGAGGATTGATTGTTCCAATTAAGAGCAAAAGGTCGGTTGAACATTTCCATCATTTTTATTTTACTCTTTATATATATATATATATATTACAAAGTAGAGTGACATTTGTTTTATTGGAGTTATAATGTTGCATATTGGATGGCTTATCTTACTCAAAACAATTTATCATATTTTGATAGAACCCTATATGTTTTTATCCCAGAATCATCCCAGATGAAGATTCTGCTGTGTAACCTAATTTTTCTTCAGAACTTAAATTAGCCATCTGTTTTTAACCCATATCCGATTTCTATTAGTTATATATCTTCCTTTCGTTTTGCATGCATGTTGTGTTTGATTATTTTCACGCCATTGATAATCGCTCATCAATGCATAAAACAGGAAATAGGGAGGTGGTTGCTTTTGGTGCAGTACATCGCTGTATTGAACCAAAATGTTTCAAAGCAAATGGCATACTGGGAATCAAGACAGATACATCTGCAGATGCAGAAGACTTGCGTGTTTTTGATATTTTGTTTTTGTTTTATGTACAATTAATCTTAGTTTCTACCCATTAAAGTGGGATGCATTGGAATCATCAGGGTTTTCACTAACCCAGTTTTTAGTTATGTGCATCATGAGTTCTGTCAAACGTTTTCTTACTGGTACTTCTGTAGTTCGAGTTAACGTGAATTGAGAAGAGGAGCGGGGTGCCCAAGATTAAATACGAAAGTTAAAATTAAAAGTTTTGATTAACTTTATAATATAAATATTTGAAAGATTGAATTTTTGAAACTATTTCAATTTTTAAAAATTAATTTATTAGATTCATTTTAATATTATGGAAGAAGCAAAGTTGTTTCCATTAAAACAAGCGTAGTTTAAAGAAAAAAGAAAAGGAAAGAAAAAAGAAATAGTGTTTAAATTAGGGGTGCGGATTGGCTCTTACTGTTTTTTTTGTATACTTGATCTTGTTTAAATTAGATTTGACTGTTTTTTTTGTATACTTGATCTTGTTTAAATTAGATTTGAAAATTTTGGTTCAGATTTGTTTCGGTTTAAACAGGGGATTGATAGAAAATCAGAAAATAATGGTCCTTGTTTAAATTAAATTGGGTATTGATTTGATTTTTTTTAAAATTAAAAATTTTATAATTCTTATAAATTGATTTTTTTTTAAAATAAATTTTAAAAATTTTATATTTTAATTCAAAATTTTTTTAAAAATTATCAAATTATTTTAAAATATGAATAATTATATAAAATAAATAAATATTTAAATTTAAATAATAATTAATTAAATTTTTAATAATTAAATAATAAAGTTATCATCATAAATATAAATAAATTTAAAATTAAATAATTAATATATTTTTTAATTTCAAACAACTGAATAATATATATATATATCAAATTTATTTGTATACACTTTATATGTAATTTATTTTTAAAAATTTTTAATTATCATTACAAATAACAAAAATTTATAAATTA
>JAVXUL010000009.1:6041060-6055728 GCA_035590515.1 Trichilia minutiflora | reverse complement strand
CACAAGTGAACGATGTGCCTTACTGTAGATTGCAGCCGTGATGTCTCAGGTCAAAGGACTAATGGTACACTAGTACGACTGTGTGATGAATCATTGACTGTGGATATTCACCCATGTGAGTCATCACGTTTGGTCACGTTCAGTATCACGTTCTCAAACGTGATACCCATGTTTATGCTCTTGTAACATGAGACTCGTCACCCAACTATTAATATCAAATAATAATCATTGGCAGCAACAAAATATGCCAATCATGTAATGTCATTGTCTTTGATGACATCACCTCAATCGAAAATAAGTTTTATACATATTTAAATCGAAGATTCTACTCTTATATCTATAACTCTTTATGGATAGAATCTCGATTCACAACATATATATATGGGAATATATCTCGTATTAATAAAATAAATATACTAACAAGCAATTGAACACGATGCAAGATACATAAATGCGATTTTATTAAATGTAAACAGTTTTACAAATAATTACAAAGTTTATATATAAAGAAATATTGACCTTGAACCATATGACACGATTGGTTCTAGGGCATATCTCTAACAGTAACCTTATTAAATACTAAGATGAAATGGATAAGTTTTAAGAGGGTTGATGCGATGTTTTTCACTAAGCTATTAAATGTTGTAAATTTCATGAATTGATAGATATATAAAGTATATATTTCTTCTTCTTCTTTCCTTTCAATTTGATTTCATTAACACTTTACTTTTGAGTTTTAACCTCTTATGATTTTGTTGTCAAAGTGCATAATGGTGGACTTGACCAAGCAAGAGCTAAAGAATGTATTCATATATCAAAACCTAGTAGATCTATAAATCAACCAACTGACTTGGAAAGGGATGAATCTAGAAAACATGCAATGATCATAGCATCACGACTTATAAAGGAACAATCTCAATGAGTAAAACAAAAAGAGAAATTAAAGGCAAGGGTAACATCTGTAAAATCTTAGGATGCTGAGTTAGAAAAGGAGAACCAAATCTTAGAGAAGGACATGTAGAAGTTGGGTCAAGACCACAGTAAACTTACCGATCTTTACTACAAAGAGAACAACCAGATCAAAGATTTAAAGACAAAGTTAGACAATAAAGTAAACACCAATCATTTATTAGTGTCGTATACCATAAACCCATTTACGTTGTCAATCTTGAGCATTTTGTATTAATTATTATTAGTAATGTATACTGTACATATTAATTAATAAAGAAATTATTTTTATTTATATATGTATCCTGCTTCCTCTTCTTGTTCATACCAATAATAGAGTGGTAGGAATGCAAGGTGGAATATGTTATTATCTAAATTTAAAATTATTTACACGACTCAAAAGGTAATAAAGAGACAAGCAATAGTCGATCACCTAACTAATAATCCTATAGAAGATTATCAGTCCGTAAGGTGAGAGTTTCATGATGAAGATGTTATGGTAATAGATCAAAAAAATGAAGAATAGATAAGTGTTTAAAAGATGTACTTCAATAGTGCAGTTAACCTCAATAGAAGTAGAATAAAAGCAGTATTGGTATCATATATTGGTCAACACTATCCAATAGCTATCAAACTAACATTTTCATATACCAACAAGATAACGAAATATAAAACATGTATAGCCAGATTGTTAGCAGCATTGGAAACGAATATTACAGAATTAAAAGTATACTAAGATGGGTTGTGTACTATGTTGATTTTCCTTCTTTTAATCAAAACATTAATTAAATTAGAAAAAATCTTTTAAAAACTCTTAATAAATCATAAACACTAAGACAGGTTAAGCATCCTATTGACTCTCTCTCTTTTGGTCAAAACTCTAATTAAATGTGAAAAAATCCTTTAAAAATTCTTAATAATTTAAAAATATCAAAACGGACTGAGCACCTTATTGAATCTTTCTCCATTGGTCAAAACCTAATTAAATTTAAAAAATAATTTTAATAATTAATCAATACCAAGACACATTGAACGCCTTCTTGATTCTCTCTCTCAATTAAAATCTTAATTAACCAAATAATAACAGAAATAAAAGCAAACATTTTTTAATAATCATTTAATAGAAGTTATAGGATGTCTAACACCTTTTTCATGCTTAACCAATCCCTCGATTTTAGAATCTCATTAAAATAACTTGGTGACTTATCCTACCATTATTTGAGTAGTGACGACTCCAAAAGATCGTCCAACCTCTGAATGATGTCAACAATAGATAATTGATAATAGATAATGGGAACCCTCTCTAAGTATAAGTGAAACATTTTATATTTTCATTACTTTCTAAATGTTTAGGAAAATCGAAATGTTCTGATAAGTAGTGAAAAAGTATCATTAATTGTGTATTTTACTAAGTTATCAGCACCAACCTTTATATATTTTTATTTATTTTTAAACATTTTATGAAATCTAAATGCTTGAAAAGTTTTAAGAAATAGGCAGTGTTATGTATTTTCATGATTAATGAGTGAAAATAGTTATGCTTTTAGTTATGTTTCAAAGTGTGTGTGTGTTGTATGTGTGTGTTTTAAGATGATATTGAAGAATTTTATATATGTTAAAATTACGAAAATGCCTCTGGAATGTTTTATGAGATAGTTTCTTTACAAAAGTTATTACATATATGATTTAGAAATTCTTTATGAAAGCTATGATGTATACATTTTAGAAATGGTTTAAGAATATTTGATAAGATTGTTTTCTATATGAGTTATGATATGAATGATTTGGAAATGTACTGTGAATCAGACTTTTTGTGTATGTCATGTTATGTATGATTGCATGTGTGTATATGTGTTTGTACTGAGTTATAGATATAGTATTGATCCATAGGTGGTCATCCATTTCAGAATGTTCGGGATATAATCCTATTCCTCTACCCGGTCAAGTATGTGGCCTTGGATATGAACCAGTATTTAAATGTACATACATAGTTGTCTATTTATCCGATTAAGTGCATAACCTTGAATATAAACCGATTAGTGATTATATGTACATGATACATATATGCATGATGAATATGTATATAATATATATGTGCATGACATACGAACATAGATATGACAATGATTATGTGATAACATGTATATATATATATATGATTATGATGATTTTGCTCAGTTTTATCCTCGAGGAATAGTTATGATGATATTTATGAAGTTACAGTTACAATTTGTCTTTTGGGACTAGTTATATTTATATTGGGATATTATAATGATTTTACTTAGCTTTATCCTTTGGAACTAGTGACTTAGTTCTATTTAGTTGATGATTAACTATGTTCAGTTTCTTTTATTAATCTTTGTGCGATGATTTTATTTACATTTTTTTCACTCACTAAGTCTTCCTCAAGACTTACTCCTTCACCTCACAGTTTTGAAAGTTCCTTAGTTAATGAGGAGGCATTAGTAGGCTCCTTGAAGGCATGTCAGTGGTATAGAACATCAAAGTATAGTTACTAAGGTTTATGGGTCCATTCATATATAATCAATTTATAGTGGGGGAATATGACCCCAGTATGTATTATGAGTATCAGCAAATGTGTAGCTATATTCATATATTTTGAGGAGTTATGTATATGTATATTTTCGACATATAATTCCATGTTACAGGTTTGATAGATTGAATCCATTCTTATATGATATATTGTCAAGTCACTCGGTTTAAGTTCTATATGTATTTGTATAATTTGTATAAAACAGATTATAAGGGTACGTTGCATGTCAGTAAATATTTAGAGAGCAATTTAACCTTATCTAATGTCGGTCATACTCTAAAAATTTTGAACTATAAAATAATTAAAATAAATTTATGTTTTGTATTAATTGCAAAACTTTTTTATAACCCACAAACCATAATTTTTTTTACTCACCTTAAAGTCTTTCATCAATTAAAGTATATTTTTTGGTATACCTACTAATTAAAGTGATAGAGGAAAGAAAATATAAAATGGGAATATGATTTGAAAAAAAAAAGTTTTATATTACATTTGTTTAAAAAAATTAGTTAGCATACATCTATATGTGATAAAAATATTTAACAATATATTAGATAATAAATATTACGAGTAAATCATTTACATTCATAAACAATGTGTTAAATAAATGTGAAGAAAAAATATATGTACAAGACGTAATTAAGGACAAGGTTGTTTATTGTTTTTTATTAAATTTATTTACTAAAAATATTATCACGTATACAAACTCAATCATACTTATAATTATAATCGCACATTCGATATTTTAGGAGAGTTAACAAAATTCATTGTACTAGAATAAATAAATTATATAAAATCCATTATAGTAGAATAAAATAAATTATTTAAAATATATTACAATATTATAATTTGATGATATTAATTCTCAGTTTCATTTTATAATAAATTAAAATTTTTATATAATAATTTATATTTTTAGTATTATTAATTTATAAAATATTAGAATTTTTAAAATTTTATTGGAGTAAATAAGTTGAAGGGGAAATATGACTATTGCTCCCAGTATTTTAAAAGTGGCCTTTTCTAAACTGTACGTTCTGGGTTTGTCCAACAAAACTTAAGCCCAATTACAATTCCGAAAACTTAAACTTGAGACCGGCCCAATCAGTGCCACCTCCACGGTTCTGAAACCATCGTTTCTCAGTTTCCTTTCTCAAATCTCTCTTCCTTCTTTCCTTTGCATAAACCCAATATTGACACTGGCTAATTCGCTTTCGATTATTTTCTTTGTTCAAATTGATTGCTTGGTAGTCTCTGTCACCAATCGCCGATCATTCATTTCTCTGCATAAAACAAATAATTGGGACAAAAATGGGGGATCATATAGCTCGAGCCCAGGAATTCGAGAAGAAAGCGGAGAAGAAGCTCAATAGCTGGGGAATATTTGGCTCCAAGTATGAAGACGCCGCCGATCTCTACGATAAGGCCGCCAATTCTTTCAAACTCGCCAAATCCTGTAATTATTTTATTTTATTTTTTTATTCGCTTTATTATATCATTGTTGGATTTCCATTTGTTGTGTTTGTTTCCCGAGAAACCATTCGATGAAGAAAAGAAATGAACTTTTTTATCTTGTTCTTGATGTATTGTAGCGATTATAATGACGCACTTTCTTTGAATTCTTGAAAGTGTTGAAAATTAGTTTTTTTCTTTTCCACAAATTGTTGGCGATCGATTAGAGGATTAGGGTTTGTCTGGATTGGATTTTAATAGAAAGTTGTGGATTTATTAGTTTGCAGGCTGGCTGTAGATATTTTGATTTTGATATGTGGAATGTGATGAAACTGTGTAGTATAGAATTCTGCAATGGATATAAATGTTAGTTGCTCACGCAAGAATCGGAAATGATTTTTTCTCTGGATCGAGAAGCTTTATGAATGTGTTAAAATTCTGCTGACGTTGGTCCTTGCCAAATGAGCCAAATTCTGAGAAATTTAGTTGTGCCATAACCATATTCTGAATAATGATCATTCTGTTGCTGATGGGTAGAATCTGAAATCCCTTATGTTTACCTACATTGCTTTTGTAGATTATAGTATGCTCAATTTATGGTCTTGCAGGGGATAAAGCTGGATCAACTTATGTCAAGCTGGCAGACTGTCACATAAAGGTAAGTGGTTCGGGTGTTTGGTGAATGGTACTTTTGTGAAAATAAATATATAAATATAAAGAGAAAATTTTTTTTAGTAACATATTGCCATGTGCACTTATATGGTAATATTGACTTGTGTTTGTAGCTGGAGAGCAAACACGAAGCTGCTCAAGCTTATGTTGATGCTGCTCATTGCTACAAGAAAACGTCTACAAAGGGTAAGTTTTGGGTTTGTTACCCTGGATGATCGCTGGTTTCTTCTTGTCCTCCATTTGTGAGATTTTACAGTTACACTAGTTAGTCTGGATTCATAACTGTGATGCTGAATCCGTGTTCCTTGATTAGTATTTCAGCTTGCCTCTGTTCATACTTTCTATTAGTAAGTCTGTCTGTCATACAGTTATCCTAATACTACTTTGACCTGGGAAGAAACAAGTTAGGCAGCGATGTTATGTCTTGTGCCTTTTTTTTTTTTTAAATTTTCATGCATGCCAACTTATGAAGTTATGTTTTCTGGTTGGATAATTTTGTTAACTTTTTGTTCTGAGCTATTGTCTGTGCAGAGGCCATATCTTGCTTAGACAAGGCTGTAAATATGTTTTGTGATATTGGTAGGCTCAGCATGGCTGCAAGATATTACAAGGTACTGTTGTTCCTTGTCAATATTACTTATTTTAGTTTTAAATTCTTAAATGATCATTCTTTCTATAAACTGTTTACAGAATAGTTCTGCATTCTTCCTATAGCCTTATTGTTGTTTGCTATGTTGTTAAAAATTATAAAATTTTAAAGTATTCTTTTATATCTTTTTTAGTTGTGGAATTTGTCTAATCAAATATAGGATTAGAGATTATTATTTGCACTCTTTGATTACCTGGGTGCTTCTTCTGTTTGCAGGAAATTGCTGAGCTGTATGAGTCTGATCATAACATCGAGCAGGCTATTGTTTTCTTTGAGAAGGCTGCTGATATGTTTCAAAATGAAGAAGTAACAACTTCTGCAAACCAGTGCAAGCAGAAAGTTGCACAATATGCTGCTGAATTGGAACAGTAAGCCTATATGCTTTCAGAAAATATTTACTGGAGATGTTTCATTTTACTCCTTTAATACTTAGAAACTAAAAATTGAGAAGTTTGTTGGACTTAAATGATCTGCTTCTGGTATTTCTCCAGATATCAGAAATCAATTGAGATTTATGAAGAGATTGCTAAACAGTCACTCAACAACAACTTACTGAAGTACGGAGTGAAAGGACATCTTCTCAATGCTGGCATTTGCCAACTTTGCAAGGGTGATGTTGTTGCAATTACCAATGCATTGGAGCGATACCAGGTATAGGTTTGCTTTTGTTTTAATCTTGACAGCATTGCTAAATGTTGGCTGAAATAAACAGTTGTATTTTCTTTCTGCAGGAAATGGATCCGACATTTTCAGGAACTAGAGAATACAGACTATTATCGGTAGGTTATATATATGTGGAAAACTTTTTCATTTTTGTTGTGTTCATGTACCATATGCTTCTGATTAATTCTTATTTAGCTTTTCTTTTTCCCTTTTTGTTGACAAAATATACATGCTTTTTACTCATTTTCATGTTTCAATCTTGTATGCATAATTATTTATACTCGCTTTTATATGTGAACCCCTTATTCCTAACTTATAGCTTGTTATCTATATATGAGCCATTTTTATGTTTCCTTTTTTCCAATCTGAGAATGAAATATCAATGAATTTTCTATTGGTATGCTAGGATATTACCGCTTCTATTGATGAAGAAGACATTGCTAAGTTTACTGATGTTGTTAAGGAGTTTGACAGCATGACTCCCCTGGTATATTTCTTTCCACTATCACACGCTCTTCTAGAATATAATGGATTTAATTATGTTTTAGCAATTATGCAAATTATTGTACTTGCAGTCCAGCTGGAATAACATATCCAAATTTAGATATTAGAAAAGTTATAGAACTTTAAGGTTTTTTAGAAGAGTAATGTTAAAGCTCCCAAATTTTGAATCCCAAATTCTATCCCCAAATGACATGGCATTTATGAATGACATAGTTGAAAAATGTAATATATAATTTTGAAAATTATTTTTTTCCAACTCTATATGCAAGAATGTCTTTTAACTATCATTCATCACATCATTTGGGTTAGGATTTGGGATACAAAATTTGAGAATGTCTAGCATTACTCTTTTAAGAATATAGCCTAATGAATTTCTTTTAACTTTTCCGTGTTGATTTAATGCTGATACAAATCTTGAAAGATATTATCCAACTCATCTTCTCTGGTTCATACAAATATATGCACAATTGGCATCTAATCCCTGTCTTCCAGCACAGGCTCGGACCTTCTAAGTGTGATCAGAAATTAATTTTTGCCATAGAGAATCATTTGTCATTTTCTTGTGACTACTTGTCCTTCCTGTATTTTTCCTTTATTTTTTTTGTAAAAAAGAAATTATATTATCTATCAATTATGGATTGTTAACTTCTGTGAGATCATTTATCTGGTCTGGTTGGGCAGTTAACTTTGATTTGGTTAATCTTCGCTTGAATCCTTTTCTAGCACCGATGTCCAATGTCAACTATTTGTCTCTATTATTGCATATTCTAATGTTTTTCAATGTAACTGATCTGTAGGATCCTTGGAAGACAACCCTTCTGTTGAGGGTGAAGGAAAAGCTGAAAGCCACAGAGTTGGAGGAGGACGATCTTACCTAAATTTGATGATATATACATAAATGTACTGTGTTGTTTATTTTCGTCTGTATGATTGTACTGTGTTTGTCTTCATGTACACTTGATTCTGATTGTTTACTTTACTGGAATGCATTTGGTTTGGGTTTTGATGGAAATGGGAACAATTGCAATTGTGAACCCTAGTTTGTGAACGGAGTGCTGTTTCATGATCATTTTATTGGCTTTTCCTGTAAGTTTATCGTGTAAGTGAGTATTGGATGTGGAGTAATAAGTTGAACTTATGTTTGGAGGTGATGAAGCCAAAGCAGGGTTTAGGCAGCGGACTGAGCCAGACCAACTTAGGCACTAGTTGGAAAATGGAAGCTTAACATGGCCACGTGGGTCTTGACCTACTACAGCTGGGCAATTCTGTATGGCCCAGCACTATTGGGTTGTGTTTAATAGTGGGTTGGGTAGGTTTCAGGGCCATAATAGAAAATTGTATAAAATACAAAATGAATATAAAGTGAACTATATTATGCGTATGATGGTTTGTGGATTGTTTTTTAATTTATGAACTTATAAACGTGATTGAATAGAGAGCAAGTAATGTTCATTTTTTACTATACACAAATTTAGATTTTATTTTCCAAAACTATTGTCAAGTAAACCCCAAACACTAGTAGTCCAATGAATTAATTTTATTAGAATACTAGTGTTTTTACACTAATAATTTTTTGTAAAATTAGTTAATTTTTAATTTATTTAATATTGTACACAAATTTAGTGTGTGTGTTTTTTTATCACATATTAATTTAAAGTTACGTCACCCAATCAAGGGCTAATGAAAATTTTGTTTATTCGTGCAACAACTAAAAGGACAACTTGTTTGTAGATATTACTGGAATGTTAGTGTTAATTATATTTTAAGGTTACACCACAACTAAAATGGCTAATGAAAATTTTGTTTGCATAAAATAATACCTTCAAGACTAAAAGAATGATCCTTGTAAACAATATTTATTTAAGTGTTTGTATTAATTGATTTCGTTGATAAATTATTCAATAAATGATTATCTCGTTCACGTAAAATTTCGTGGCATTATTTCGTGCTGTCAGACAATACAACAGTTCGTAGATTTTACACAAAATAACTTTATTTCATTACATTATTGACTTTACAACAGAAATCTCAATTTTTTATTGTACTCAAATTTAGACTTGACATTTTCGTAAACAAATTGTCAATTGGTTGACCACACAAGAGAGTTGAGACTTTTTCCATGTCCTGATGGTTACTTCTTCGGCCTGCTTAGAACAGATGAAAGTGCCAGATGACACCAAAATCTTGCAATGTTAGAAGTATACTTATCGGGATTTTTTTTATCCATATTATAGTTGTTGTAAATTTGTAAAATTTAAGAGAAAACACTACAGTTGTGTGTTGAGATGTACTTGAATCAAGTCTAATTGAATTATAAATTATTCAAATTCAAATTAATTTAAAATTTTAAAATTTAAATTTAATGGAATTTATATTTTTTATATTTAATTTGATTAAATTTAAATATTTATTTTTTAAAATTATTATTATAAAATTAAAATTTTATTTAATTCGTTTTTATTCGATTTTATTCGATTATATTTTTAATAGATATTTAATTAATTTCACAATCCTAATAATTTATATATTATTATACTCAAATTCAATTCAAAAAATTATTTAAATTACTCAAATTTAAGTTCCATTCAATTATAATTAAATTAAATTCAAATATCTACCTAATTAAGTTCGAACAATCCAAATAACAAAGGAATAACTGGACTCATTTCCACCTTATTGAGTGCTTCTTCCTGACCGTTGCGGTTGGTCGTTGGAACTTGCAATAAAAACTGAAAAAAGAGCCAGTTGGCTAACGTGTCGGTACCCACATGAACAATCTTAGCAAGTAGGTAAGGACATTGTTCACTCTTTATTCTTCAACAAATTCTCTTGGTTGGTCAACCCACTTCCAGGCTACAGCTACCTTTGGAAATATTATATGTTTGTAAAAAAAAAAAAATCTGTACGATTGATGATCCTTTCCTTATTGATTTTTGAGAGTTGTTTTCTTTACGCTGATCGACTCGAATTATTCAGGTTTGTTTCACTGTCAAGCGTCAATCCATCTGGGTATGTATGCTTTAGCTTATATCCTTTACTTGTATGTTTTGGTTTCACATATTCTTTGCTTTTTTAGGTTTTTTATTTACTCTGTTTCTTTTTTGTTGATGTACCAGTGCTTTATGTTACTCTCTTACCTGTTATGGATTCGTAATTTTCAAGTCAATTGTTTTTCAACTGAAATAAGGAATAAAGATTTGATTTTTGTGTATAATTCGTTAAGAAAATTAGGGCACTGTATCACTATCGTCTTTTATTCGTGAATTTTTGTCGTAGTTTGTATTTTATGAGATTGCGTCAGCTTCTGCATATTAAATTTCTGAGTTGGGTTTAGTTGATTGACTTATTTCTTGTGCTAGGGGGGACTTTGGTTTCATTTCTTTTTGTTTTATAGGTTCTTTGGTTATCTTTTTTTTGTGGTTCAGAACAATTTTCTGCCGGAAATGACTGGAGAAATATAGTTTTGGTTATCTGGGTTTGAATCAGAGACTAAACTTAGAGAAGGAGCATACAGTTTTCTCCTTGTATATGCAGTGCACATTTTCATGTTGCTGTTCCAGTAATTGAGTGGCGAGTCCAATATTGATACAGGAATGGGTTCAACTAATAGTGGAAACCACAAAAAGGAGATTGAGGGATCCAGAGATGATCAAACAAGGAGTCAAATCGCCTTTGACATTTCAACATCTCGACGGACACTACTAAATGGAGAAGAGCCGGAAAGAAAGTTTAACAATGCATTTGGTGCTATTCCTAATAGATTAAACTTGCTCAAGTTCGGCTCTGCATCAGCCAAATTCAAACAGATAGCTGAGGAGAGAGATGAGATTTCACGATCTGTGGCTTCTTCAAGCAGTCATGGTTTTAGAGGACGTCTGAATGGAGTTTTCGTACGAAAAATTAATTGGGTTTCACTGAGGAAAATGTGCCAAGAGTGGATAAAAGATCCAATGAACATGGCCCTATTTGTGTGGATCATATGCGTCGCTATCTCGGGTGCTATTCTGTTCCTTGTTATGACTGGAATGCTAAACAAAGCGATACCAAAGAAGTCCCATAGAGATGTGTGGTTTGAAGTTAATAATCAAATTCTCAATGCGCTGTTTACTCTTATGTGTTTGTACCAGCACCCGAAGAGATTCTATCACCTCATACTTCTTTGTAGGTGGACTCCGACAGACATTTCTAGACTTAGAAAGATTTACTGCAAGAATGGGACTTATAAACCCCACGAGTGGGCACATATGATGGTGGTGGTTATTCTGCTTAAGGTGAACTGCTTTGCTGCACTTTGTGGTCTGAACTTGAGGTACAGGAGATCTAAGAGACCTGCCATAGGAGTTGTAATTTGCATATCTGTTGCAATAGCTGCACCTGCATTTTCTGGTGTTTACTCCATGATGAGACCCCTTGGAAAAGATTATGATTCTGAAAGAGATGAGGAAGCACAGGTTCTGATCACTGCAGATGAATGGGTTAGGCCAGACAAATTGAGATTGAAACCATTAGAAAAGAGCTATTCATTTGCTTCTGGAGATGAACAGAGTGGTTGAAAATCAACCGAAATGGAGTGGCTGGATGCTTGATCTTTGGGACAATATATATCTGGCATATCTGTCACTTTTTTGTATGTTTTGTGTTTTCGGGTGGAATATGGAGAGACTAGGTTTCGGCAACTTGTATGTTCGTGTTGCAACTTTTATCTTGTTTTGTATGGCTCCTTTCTGGATTTTCAATTTGGCTTCTGTTAATATTGATAATGAGGCTGTCAGAGAGTCTTTATCTGTTACTGGAATTGTTCTTTGTGGCTTTGGTTTATGCTATGGTGGCTGCTGGAGCATTCAAATGAGAAGAGATTCAATTTACCCACTTATTACTTTTGTTGTGGCCACCCAGCTGCCAGTGACTGCACACTGTGGATTTACTGGTGTTGGTGTTCTCTTGCTCAAGAAGTGCGAACTGGGAATTCTTATGATATTGTGGAAGATATGTTTTGTCAAAAACCAACAGACAGTGGTGATCAGCTGCCATTGTCACCTCTGCCACGTGAAGATGGAACGGTACAATTCAGATCCGGTCCATGTTCTCCTCTTTGCAACAGTGCTAGCCCAACTATAGTTATTTCTTTGAGTTCTTGTAGATTTTCAAAGGAATATTATAGCCCAGAAAGACAGATATCGATCATAGACAAGTCTTCTGCAAGAGATAAGGATGAGACCATGACTGCACCTGCTCCATCAACAATAAAGAGAGAAAACATTTAGCTAAAAATAATTTCAAATTGAAGTTTTGATGGGATATGAATTTTTGTGAAGTAGATTATATAAAATTTTCTTGTTCTTGAAATGAATTTGAAGCATCAAATTCCTCCATGTTCTTTTATACAAAGCTGGCACTTTCATGGCATTTCTTTCTGAGCAATCTGTTTTCATGACTTCGATTTCTGTTCTCTTTATGGTTAAATTTGTAATTGAAGAAATCCGCATATCAAAGCGAAATTTGAAGGATACCAGTCTTTCTGGTTTGTAGATTGCAATTATTATGAGGTTTCAATATTGTATATACTCATCTTTGTGTTCTAACGGAAGTATTGCAAAATGTCCTTTCATTCTAGTCGAGAGCTTGGACCTGGAGAAATTAGGTTGGCTGTTTAAGAAATTCTTATAATGTATCCACAAGCTTTTAACGTATTCAGTTGAGAATTTGCGAATTAAAGTGTAGTAGAATAGCTGTGAAGTGCAATAACTTTTCATCTCTGTTGTTATATCTACTACCTTTATATTATTGTTAAAGAAAAGAGATCATTTTTTCTGTCTTTTCTTCAAGTCATATTCTAGTGCCTATTTACTTATCTTTGGTGCTTGTCACTAAGTACTGTGGCAATAGAAAATAAATACTATCAATGCTGTTTCAAGAATTGTTTGATGACGTTGTTAGGCACCTAATGATGAACATGATATTATGTGACAATTTTCATCAAATTTTCTCTCTGCTTTATTATCACTCACATTCAGGTAATCTCATAACACAACTTTTCTGGGTAATGTGGTAGTTATGCTGTATCATTTTAAGATGGCCGTACTGGTGGTGGTTTTTGATTCCGCATTGTTCCATTCTTTTTACTTGTTAGATCTTTCTGTTTCATTACGTATTGATAGATTTGTTTCTCTAATAGGTCATAATTAATTTTTTAGCTGTTGATCAATGCAGGTAATGGTACCCGCTCATTGAATTCAAATTGGTAAAGAAACATGATAGAGTAATTTCCCTACTCCATTTATATGATATTAATCAAACATAGCACGTAACATGATACATCTCTTTCCTTTTGTAATTTTAGTTACTATGTTAAGGAATAAGGATTAACGTAGCTGTTGCAGAAGTACAAGAAGACATTTGTGCATTGGTTTGTGTAGTTGTGGTTCACTTGGTACTGGAATTCAGTTCTATTTTGGAGCCAAACGTCATCATCGCTCCTTATGAGTTGGATAGATGGCAAGACCATGGATTTGTTCTAGCTTGCTTGAGTGCATTTGCTAACTGTACTTGGTCCGGTGGAGGTTAGGATCATTGGTTCAATCTTGCTTGCTTGCTTGATCCTTGACTCTTTTTATTAATTCTCTGATTAGTTATTGTATAATTTAATTCTATTGAGAAGAAACCCCAATTATTGGTATAGTATTTGTATTATGCATGTTAGTTCGTGGGCAGTAATATGATTAACTGTTTAATATTTGATAGATGAATAATTCATGACAGAAAGATTTGTTTTGAGTCATTCTTCCACACTAGGTGATGCTCGTTTGCTCACTTTATGAGATAAACGGTCATTTGTCATTGTCTGCATAAGGAGTCCTGGAAGTTACCCCTTGCTTTGTCTATTATTTCACCTTTTCCATTCTCTCTATCCATTTTTATAACCTTGCATTTCCATTATTAAGTCTTATATATCGGTGGATCCTGAAGATTGTATCAGCATACCTAAAAACCTTTTTCTTCATGATGTTGCCGCAAAATCCAGTATTCAAAATCCTGGAAGGCTACTGATCTTTCCAAATAGAGGTGGCAAACGGGCCGTGCCGGCCCGGTACGGCCCGTGAAGCATAAGCCCTAAAGGGCCTATGGGCCGTGCCGGAAAGGGCCTATGGGCCGTGCCGGGAACGGCCCTGAACAGTCCCGGGCCGTGCTTGGCCCGGCACGGCAAAAATGAGATCGGCCTGGCACGG
>JAVXUL010000009.1:5967934-5987232 GCA_035590515.1 Trichilia minutiflora | reverse complement strand
AAAAATAGAATTTAATAAGGATAAATGTGATTTGCGTTTCTAAAATCTCTCTCATAATTCAAAATAAATGAAAGGCTTTCACGTGACCATTATTTTGGAAAGTAATAAGAGAAAATTCTGATAATTTTTAGGGTTAATTATGCCATAGAAACCTCTATATAAAGCATTAATCACTGCAAATAGATACGCTTTCTGTTAGAATGAAATTTTGCCAAATTACTACCTTTCATTTAAAAAAAAAAAATCGTAAAATTTAAATCAAGTGCTAGAAGGTTTTCGCTGAGCAACCGAAGGTCCTCTTATATTTTACTGTGTATGCAGGATACAGAAAACACAAAGGTTTGGGTGTCTTTGACCTCTCCTTTTACAAACAAAAATTCCGTAAAATCTAATTGGAGCGTGCGAAAGTTTTCGTTGAACAAGTGACGTTCCTCCTATATTTTATAGCATATGCAGGATACACAAAGCGCAAAAGTTCGAGCGTTTGGTGGTTGAAGTTGTAGAAAAAATTTTGACCATCAACGCAAACCTTTTTTATTTAAAAAAAGAACTAAAGAAATAATAAAAAAGCCATGTCTTTGCGTAGATTCCTATATTAATTGGGTCATATTCCTCGGCCTAAGACATTAGATTGTAGTTTCCCTGTTTGATTGATTTTCCCTTGAAGCTCACGATTCTTAGCTAAATATCATCTTGCAGTAAGAAATGAGAAAAATATCCAGATTTAGCCTGTACTAAAAAAATATTTGAAAGATCCGAATTTGAAAATATTCTGAACACACCATATAAAAAATGCTTTTCGTGGAACTCAAAAATAATTTTGTAATATTCTTCCATTCAAAACCAGGGTTGCAAAATGCTGGATATATCTTGTGAAGAACACGATAGTGGTATTGGCAGGTAGTATGTTTTTCATACTTATTCGAATTAGATAAACAACTGGAAAAATCCAAAGAAATGACAGTTTAAGTCTTCCTAATTCACAGGGTTTCGTCAGAAGTGGAGATTCAGTCAACATCTATGAACACAAAGGGTTTTGAGAGGTTAGTACAATTGGTACGCTCATCAATTCTTCAGTTTTCTTTCTTTTTCTCCAACTTCTCAACAACCAACAGAAGCATAAAAATACAATGAAGATAAGCACTAACAATCAAATTACATTATACAGAAAGAGAGTTCTGTTGGAAATAATTTTGATCTGTTTAGCGTGTCGTTCATCTATAATCGGTTTGTCACGCATGCCATATGTAACAGCTGCCAATTATTTAGACTATTATTCATAAAGCTTCGGACTCAATCAATCTATTAAGTAAAAGGCTCTATCATGTGATGCAGCTACAGAACCTAGAACAGGCCTTAGAAAAAGTTGAGCAGAAGCTGCAACAGAGGATGGAGGAGCACAGTTCAAATGAGCCTAAACTGTGATGTAAACAAAATTACTTTCATTTATCTTATGACACTATTAATCAGTTTTCTTGTTACGGCAATGCTTTTGTGATTGGAATATAAAGTAAGCAACCAAGAGGTTTTCGGATAGCATAATAAAGCATGTGGTAGCCCTTGGTTCAAATTCCAATTTCCCTAGCGTTGGATCCAATATTCACCTCAATTTTGAGTACCATGTACATGAAATCTATGACCTCATGTCCAAATCTCATCATTCACCAAATATAGGTTAAAAAAAAATGGGGGAAATATAAGAAACAAACACAAAGGCATTTATCATAAATAATGAGGTTAAATTCAAGTAACTCTACAGAGAAAAACTCAAATTTTACTCACAGAATTCCTGCCATTAGTAATATGCACTATTTGGGAATCTTATACACAATCCTAAATTCTATTAAGAAGCCTGTCCAGCTTATCTAGCAACATACCGTATTCCTATTGCATCACATGATAGATGAACAAAACAGAAACCACAGGTCACCATTGTTTTATGAACTGGAATAATTTTTTTATGAACCAATTTCTTATCCCTACAAAAACTCAAAAGATCCATAAATTTCAGTTGAATTAAGCTCAACCACTAATAGTGCCATTTATTTCTTGTAAGGTAATATATATCAATATGTATCAAGAAAATCAGAAGTTATGGAATGCTGATGTCATTCCAATATGTTATATAGCTGATGCTAATAATGCTGAAAATTTGAAGAATTTATATTGCAAAAATTACAGTAAGGTCAAGGAAGAGCGATGTAAATACTAGAAATTGCATCTCTTCCAGTAACTTTCAAAGAATACTTTACAAATTAGTATGGCAATCACAACAAGATAATTACCTCATTGATTTTTTATTTCATCTACACTGCCCTCCTCTGCAGTGTTGCATTCCATTGCAGCATGATTAGGAGAATCAGGCATGCTGTAAGATGTCTCACTGTTCCGAGTTTGTAGTCCAGAAAAGCGTGCAAGATCAACCCATTGCTGCAACATTTAGTTAAAACAAAACCACAAATCAAACAAATAAAATAAATCTATGCAGCCAAGTTCTATATTGCCATCTCTCTCTAGTGATAAAATTATATATTAATTACCAACCAACATAATTTCCAGTAAACTCAATGCCCTGATCACTAATGTCCCTATACCATGGTTATAGGAAGAGAAAGATGCCATGATATGGTTAACACAAAACATAAGGTCTTTTCAGAAAGTTAATCAGAAATTAAGTTCAGAACAAACAAGATGAGCTTAGTGGAAGAATTTCTAACCTGAGTGCCCCAATAAGAATTAACTGTCCGAGCAAGAAAAGATAACATATTTACAAGTAAAGTTTGAGAAGAAAATGCATCTGATATCCGATGCTCCACTACCCCGGCAATTATCTGCATTAAAAATAATTTGACAGTAATATGTTATAAACACCAGAAAATATTAAGATATAAATATAGCTTCTACAAAATTTTGCAATGGTGCTAAAATGATAATTAATGCAACAAGTACTGTCTTCACCTGATAACGGAGATTTGCAGATGTTCCAAGAAAGCACCCATAAACAACCGCCGTTTTAAGTATTGGGGATCTTTTGGTTTGTTGATTTGTAACCACTGCTGGATTTAAAAACTTGCGTATTGCATACAAAATATTTGACGCAGCCCCTGCCCCCATACTGGAAATAAAACCAACACAAGCCAGTTTTAAACCACCAACAATCACTGATGCAGCTCTATGATTGAGATTCCAGTCCTTCCCGACAAGATTCTTTTGAAATGCATTATCGGGGATGGACCCAAGCAGACCTTTCAAAGCATCCACATTGTCTGGCAAATTCATCTCGGCATATGAAAGGAAAGAAATAGTTGGGGCAGGAAGCCAGACAGTGAAAAAGTCAACTACCAAACCCCTAACAGTATCTGTGATAACATAATCAAGCTCTTCAAAAAAATTTTCTTTACGCCTCTCATACTGCGCTAAGAGAGTAGTTGTTATGGATATAGCTTCCTCTATAGCTAATCTATGCAAAAATTTGGGATCTGCCAACAATCTTTCTCTGAAACCCTGCATTAAAATGAGTTCTTGTCAAATGGATTATACCAAAATTGCTTATGCTGTAATCAATTAGTTTCTTTTGTGAGAGTCAAAAATTTTGGTAGGATTTTTGAACAAGCGTATCAAAACAAACGATAGGTAACATCAGAGAACAAAGAAGGTGGGTCTTTAAAATAGTCAATGGTAAAATTTCTACGATGGCAAACAAAATTTCATTTGTAGATAGAAAGCATACCTGGAAATGCTGAGCAAGTTCTGAAATAAAAGGATATTGCTCAAGATCAAAGAAGTTCTGTAGTACATCTGGTGATATTAGACCAAGATCAAGGCCTTTTTGAAGATCCTGATAAAAATGTAAAAGAGAATATATTTCAATCCTTTTTTCTTTTCAAAAGGAGAATTTATTTCAATCTTAAGTTATAGAAGTTGTCAATATTTTCGAATATGTCCTGAAGACAACTAAAAGGCATGCTGTTTCCTCAGAGATTATGAAGAACAGCTAACCTGGGGAAGAGCATCTCGCCTCCTACCAGCTGCATTCATTACCCGAGCTATTTCAGCACGATCAAAACAGTTTCTACTACAGGGTCTGGCGGCAGAATACCACAAGAAATCAGCTACAGGTACTTCTCCTTCTCTTCGAATGTATTGCCTTTCTGGATCAAGTAATATAACAACTTGATTTTTCTTATGCATTTTTTTTGAAATTCTTGCTGGCAATCCAGTCCCCCTTGATCCATATGTGACATGGCTTGCACCAGTCACTACAACAAGCATACCATTGACTCCTCCATCCACCGTTTCTTGCAAAATTATTTGGGACATGGTATAATCCTCAACTACTCTAGCTTGTGCAGAAAGATAGAAACTTGGACCGAAAGGTACAGATTGAATCATCGGATACATGTCAACTGACAATCTATGTGAGATAGAAGTGAAGCCAGAGATGAAACCTGAACCAGCAGGAGGAGCATATAATTTGCGTTCCGCATTTGAGAGGCCACGAATACCTTCTGCTTGAACAGTCCTTAGCACCTACGAAATTTAAGAATCAACATTTTCTCGTTACGTAAAAAGTTGAGTAATACAAAAATCAAGATAAATAAATTTGCAGCAACAGAAAAGAAACAGAAGACAATTAAGGTAGCATTTGGCAATGTTCTCTGCAGAAGCGATCTTCAGTTTAACCTATCAAGCACTTCTTTGAAAGCAAAACAAGATCTTTTCTTTCTAATCTGAAAAATGCTTCTGTCTATTTCAACCAAAAACACAAAAGGGGTACAAAAGAGATTTTTTTTAAACTACTTTAAAACTGCGATAACACAAGCACTTTGAAACACACGACAACCATGCTATTCAGAAGGAATGAACAAAATGTTTATTCGACCTAAACATCCGTTACAAAACAAAAATACCCTCAAGATTCCCATCAACAATTAAAATTTTATAAAAGTACCTTGAGTGGAGTACCACAAGCAACAAGCCGAACTCCATTATCACGACAGTAGCTTAAAAGAGGCTCATACTCTTGCCAGCGTTGAGATGGCCAATGAGACAAGTAAGACTTCAAAGTTTCTCCATCGATCCTGCCAAATTGAGGTCTCAATATAAGTCCTGCTGCAGCAATAAATTATACAATAAATCTATTGCATAAAACTACACAATGATTTTGAGACAATTCGATATCCTTATGTTACGTTCCGGTGTTACCTTCCGTCAACGTATTGATTTAGCTGTTCTTGCCAATCATGGGGAAAGGCCTCTAGAGCCAATGAAATCGTCCGTTCGCTCTCAACGCACCGTTTTCTCAAATTCTTCACAATCTGAAGCTCCAGTTCTCTATCATCTTTAACCGGAACCTGCTCAGCCTCCCCTAAGTACACGACTCTTGCGTTCATCAACTTCTCCCAAACTTTCGTCTTATCCTTCCCCAATGCCAAGGGTTCTCCTATCACCGTTGCATCATAAATCCTCGATAAAACTACCTCCTCCGTCGTCACAGAATCTGTATTCTGCGTGACAGCATCTGTATTCTGCGTCACAGAACTCGTCGTCTGTTTGCTCTCATCCGCAGCTGCCGTACCTGACTTGAGGAGAACCGACGCTCCGACTGCGAGAAAAGGAGATAGCAAGGCATGTCGTCGGGAGAATTGGACGGACTTCTGAACATTCTGGTGGTTTTGAGATGCAACTGCGAGAGTTGTGACGTGGCAGTGTTTTTTTGTGGGAATAAAATTAAACCTGTGTCGTAGAGAGAGGGCATGCTCGGGTTGTTGGAGCTGAATTGGAGCAGTAGGTCTGTGAGTGGAGGCGCGAGGGTGTGGTTTCATTGGGAACAGAGCAAAAGAGAGAGAGAGGAGTTGGTTGGTCTGTTTAATGGATTGGAAAGGCAACGCAGCATGGATAGAGAAACTTGAACGTGTCTCTGGCAGGGGATTGGATGATTATTGGCCACAACATTTTGTTTATTATATGTTCTTTATTCAATAAAGTGCACTTTTTCTATAATTTATTATGATTTTTGTCAATTGATATTCAATTTATTATTGTGGTTTTGGGCGCGGGTCTTTTTGGGGGTTTTTCAGAATTACAAGGAAATCATTATATTGTATAATTAAGAAAAAAAAACATAAGGTCAATAATTGATTAATTTGTTTGGAGAATTTTTAAGAATGACCACATTTTTAAACTTTTTAAAAAGTAATTACAGTTAAAAATTTTTAAAATAAATTAGAATTCTACGTTCAATTAAAAATATAGTTATAAAAGATATCTTAACTCAAAAGCACACTTCTAAATAAGAATATTTTTGTCTGTATTTAAAAGTATATTTTTCTTCAAATATAAAATTTTTGATGTTTTTTAAAAATAAAATTTAATTGTAATAATTTTTAAAAAAATTTAAAAGTTGGTCACTTTTAAGAATTTTTGTAGTTTTTATGAGACAAAGTACTCAATTTTGATTTTTTTTCCCATCCATAAGTTAAATAACCTTCATAAATATAATTAAATTATAAATATTTTCAATTGAAAACCTGTTCTGATATCCATTACAATTTACAAGAACGGTTGGATCAATTTTTTTAACTTTCAAATCCATTTTAATCACTTTGAAGAAAAAAAAAATGTAACCAGCTCATCAATCTAAAAGGAATTAAGTTAATTTCAATCGATTTAACCAACTTTGCTTAAGCTTGTTCGTAGCAGATGTTAGAAAGATGAATGGGCTTTGGTGGCTTAATGATTTTGATCATTAGGACCACACAGAAAGATAAACGGACTTTGGTAGGTTAATGACTTTGATCATAAGAACCATACAGGAAAATCAAGCCCAGATTAGCCGATATGAGGAGGATGCATGAGCTTTAGTGGGTTCATGATATGATCATCAAGGCCACATAAAAAGATATTAAGATGAACGGACTTCAAAGGATTATTGATTTTGATCGTTAGGGCCAGAAAAATCACGTTATAGCTGATATTATAAAGATGAATGGGATTTAGTGGCTTAATGATATTGATCACTAGGTCCATCCAGAAAAATCATATTATAAACAATATCAGAATGATGAATGGGCTTGACTAGTAAAATTCAAACTAAAAACATGCTCAAGAAAATAAGGTGTCCAACCCATATATTGGGACTGATGAAAACCTTGGCTTCTAAGCGCTGATACCATGTTGGATTGAAGAAAGAGCTTTGGTGGATAGAACTCAACAGGAAAGCTAACTCCAAGGAAAGAGTCCACAAAAAATAAAATATTGCATGGATTTTAATTGTCTCGTAGAAATCAAAGTTCTTTTTTTTTTCATGGAATATTGTATATCCCCAAGGTATTTTTGCAATACAATTGGTCTCCATAAGCGAGAAACATCTATAACATATCCCGTTTACAACAATATTTTCTAATGCAAATAACAAAGCTGTGATCAATCTATAGCGCTTAATCAATTATTTCAGCATCTGCAGTCAATTTTTAACTGAACAGCAAAAATGAGGTACGTACCGAATACACTTGCACCTTCTGAGTGAAAGGAAGGGAAAAATGGAAAGAATAAAAGTGAACAGCAAGCCTTCTGAGTTCTCAAACAATAAAAACCTGCAAAACAACTCTTCATAGAAGATACAGTTTTTCTCACTTGATATCATGAAACGATGGCAAGACAGCAATGAGAGGATTTCCATAACCAACAGCATCTGCATTGTACGAAGTAAAAGGTCAAATTACCAGATGGCCTTCACAGCCAAACATGTTAAGATACATATCCACCAAAGAAAGTAAGTTCTTGAACAAATTCAGAAGATGGAAAGAAAAAAATCAACAGTCATGCCATTTTCCAATCCATTCAGGCTCCATAAGCAGCAGCTACTTAAGTGTCAAATCAATGCCCATAAAAAGAGTCCTTGGGAATGGCTCAAAACATTAAGATAGAATAATCTGACATATGACAAAAAGATGATAAATGGTATACCTCCATCATCAAAAAGGAGCTTTATGATCTCTCCAGCAACATCCGACTGCCCAACAGATAAAAGAATAAACAATCATGAGGTACATCTATTACAAAACAAAATACAGAATCAACATATTTGAAAGTAGCCTTACCTTCACAGGAAGTTCAGTACCTAACAGCTCCAGATAACCTATTACTTGCCCTTCTTTAATCACATCACCCTGTATATTTGGAATTTTTAACTTCAGCATAAGGAAAAGCCAATTTAAGTTTGCTGCTTAATGCCTTCTCGATTCAGTGTTCACAGTAGGAGATAAACATATCAGCATTTAGTGTAGCCAATGCCATGAAACTTATAAAAATGGCTACAAAGGCATATTTATGGTGGATGGCAAGCATTACCAGCTTCATGCACACGGACACCATGCATACTAGATTTTCAAACTGAATGATACATTTTTAACATTTAGAGCTTCAAATTTGGGTAATGTAAAAAAGATGAGATGGCATGTCACTCAATGCATTAATTTTTTTGCACAATTACTGATTTGTCTTTTTTAACAATTTTAACTCATGAGGTAAAACTTAAATTTTTTTGCTTAGGGATTAATGAAAACAAACTGACAGAAAGAAATGCTAGAAAATGCTAACTTTAAATATTGAAAGACATTAAAAATTTGCAAACTTCTATCTTTCATTTGACACAGAGGTCATGACTGAAAACTACAACATACAGACAGAACTAGTGGGTGGCATCGATACCTCTTTACAGATAGGAGGTTGCCTTTTTCCTTTCACTGTTCTGTTTCTTCGGAATAAGCCAACCTGGAAAAGAAGAAATTGCATAAATTGTATTGAACAACACTGTTTCAAAAAGAAATTAAGAAATATTCCCCCCATCTAGCAACATCACATACCGTGGGAGAAGATACTAGAACATAACCATTGATCCCAGAGGCCTCCAATGTCACTAATTTTGATGACTTTCCAAAGGAGACATTACTAAATGGAGTGGCTTTCTCTGAAGATGATTTTGGTGGTGATGGTGGTGCAGCAACAGGAGATGATATTTCTATGGGCTTAGTTGTAATAGGTGGTCGGGCAGTAGGTGAAATGTTAGACAAGGGAGCTTTTGTGGCTCCAACATTTCGCTTTATATGCATTTCAAAGTCTCCAACCTATGATAAAGCACAAGAGGAGAATTATAGTGATAGACATTGTATACATTCATAAGCCCATCACTTGCAACTCACAGTGTTCTCAAGATCAGAAATACTTTCAAATTCCACAAGGAAATGGCGGACATAAAATCTTCCATCATAACCATTAAAAGATTTTCACTTATGTCAGTAGCACTTTTTTTAAACTAAAAATATTTGTGAGAGTGAGCCAGCCAGTGACTTGATCAGTATTATACCTTCAATTTCAGCTCGGCAATCTGTGTCTCATCACAGACCTCTAGCATCAATGCCTGATGATATTATAATAATAAGCAAGGGAGTTGCAGGTGATTATCAGAAGGAAAATAAGCTTTAAATAGAAAGCATTCACCTCAAATCCACTCGGAAAAGTTGCAATTCGCAGAGTATCCTTCTCCAGTGACCTTTCTGTAGTGCTCTCTGGAAAATTATCTCAATCATTATCATCAACATTTAGAAAGTAAAGCCAAATTGAGAACTTGTACAGTGATATACTCACTAGGAAAATGATTATGCAATGCACTAACCTCAAGAATGAGCAAATGTAAAAGCATTGAACACTCACTTTTTCTACTAAATTCATATTAACGTTTAAGAATTTATGCCAGTAACATAGTCACATTAATTTCCCTATCATGTATGCATTGAATTAATTATTCTCAAAGAAGATTTAAATAAGCTTTCAACGTGAAAATTATAATAATTACTGCTTTAATAACCTGGAGTTTATTTTTAACCATATTGAAGATGAAAGAGACCAATATATGATCAAGAAATCTCCACATAAAAACCTATAAAAATCACGCAATCCTTCCTCAAAAATCTAACATATAATATGAACTCACCGTCATTCTTAGCTGTTGCAGTATTTTCCGATGTCTTTGCATTTGATAATGCTGTCACATGTCGCTTTGCAGGAGAAGCATTGAGTTTGAACGGTTTCCTTGAGCCGGCCCAGCTACTTTTAAGAACATCAACTATTCCAGGCCTTTCAAGTAAGGATCCGGAATGCCAAATAGTACCTACAGAATCTAGAATTGAAAAAGAGCTTGCAACCATTAAATTGCACAACAAACAAAAATAGACAAAAAAACCATATTTATAAAGATAATACCGACAACAAATTTGTAAGACGAGCTTCAAGCAACGTATTTATAAAAGCAATTTCCTCCTCCTACTCATACAAATAAATAAATAGATAAACCAATAAAAAAATAAATAAACGAAGTTCCTCAAACTCAAAACACTTCATAATCTATTTTAAGCTACTATCCACGATCATGTATTAGACTTCAAATTTCCACAAAATCAGAACGTCAGTCCATTAATTTCAGCCACTGTTATCAATAACCATATCACTAACTCCTAAATCTAAAGCATTTCAACAACTGCGACCAGATTTATATATCAATTGAAACGAGTTATAAAGATAGAAGTAAGTAAGATCTGATTCTGAAATCTGAACCAGAGAGAGAGAGAAAGAGACAGGTGTTTACAGTGAAATGATCGAAGAACAGCAGAGCATTCCATTGAGATAAGTTGAATTCGGAAAAATGCAAGCGAGAACGATGGAGAATCTGTAACTATAAGGTTGGGTTGTTGGTTTCGTTAGCTTTAGCTGATAAGCTGCCGGGTGTTTTGTGTGTTTTTCGTCTTCGGCATTTTTTTTCCTCGAAATCTCCGTGCCTCTGCATTAGTTTGTCCACCATCCTTCAACTAATTATTACTAAAATGCGCCATGTGTGTTACAACGTCAAAATTTAATGCAGTAATAGCATCTGCCTTCGATTTAAAAATAAATAAATTAAATAAGGAAACTAGCATCCGACTCCTTATCCGTCATGATTTTTCGAGTAAAGATGAAGCTTGTCTATCTGTATGCAATAGGTCTCTGAACCCTCTAAAATAACAAAATACACTTTAATTTTATGTTAAATACCCTAATATTAAAGATTGACCATAATATATTTATGAATTATTATATTTTTTTTAAAAACTTTTTGTTAAATATTTCAATATAAAATTTTATATTACATAAATTGATTAATATAATAATGCATCAATTTACAATATCAAAATTCTGAAAATAATAAAAATAATATTAGATATTTTAATATATTTTTAAAAATATATTTTAATGATATGATAAGTAAAATGATATTTATTTATTAAATCTTTATAATTCTAAATATTAAATAAATAATAAAAAATTTAAATTTTATTATATTATTTAAATGTAAATATATTTATTTTTAATTTATAAAATATATTTTTAAATTAAAATTAAAATAAAATGAAAAGATAAAAATAATAATATTTATATTACTTTTTTATTTTAAATTTTTTGAATTGTAAAATCTTTTTAATGAAAAAATTACTTATATATTTCAAAAAAATTAAGTTTTTACGTGAATAAGTATTAAATAATTTTTTTAAGTAAGAATATTTTTATAAATAAATTTAATTGAATTTAAAATTTTTTTAAATTTAGATAAAAAATTTAAACAAAGATGTCTTAAAATATTTATTAAATCAAAAAAAATTTAATTATCTAAAATAGATAATTTTTGATAATTAAACATTAACCAAAAAAAAATAAACAGGCTCTTACATCCACTTCTCGTTTAAATTTTTTTAAAGAATATATATATAAGAGAAACATATTTTTATTACAGTAATGGTATTATATATAAATTCCTTATATAAATTATTATATAACTAATTAATTGTGATATAATAACAAGAAAGTTTTGAGAGATGCATCGGTTGGCTGACTGGTCGATGGAAACGAAGTCATGTATTAAATTTACAATGAAAGAATAAATGAACATAGAGTAATTTCATGTAAAAAATTTAATATTAAAGATTAATATCAAAATATATAAATTTTTTTAAAAAATATTTTGAGAAAAATATATTAATTAAAAATAGGGAGAATCAACAATCAATAAGGAATCAGAAAACTTGGACCCTTTAAAGAAAAAGCTTTAATCTTAACAAAAGAAAATTATGAAAATCAATCACTTTAAGGTTTCGATCAGCCAATTTAGATGTGATGGCAGAACAAACAACAGTTAAATCAATATTCTACACCTAAATAATATGGGTGTAGACTACGGACTACCATAAATTCTTTTCTAACCTCATAAAAAGACTCTGCAGAATATATAATTATAAGCTTAACATAACTTATGAAAGTTAATACCTACAGATGATAAAAATAATTTAATATAAATTATCGTTGACATCTCTGTCACTGGAAATATATATATAATCATTTATTGGTTTATTAGTCAATATTAAATAGGTTTCCTTCACCCGGAATTTTCAAGATAAAATTTTTGTTTCAGGGAAACTGATTTGGAGGACAAGAAATGGCTGACGAAGCAATATGTTAACATGAAGAATTTTTCTGAATTCCAGCCAGACTCCTGGTTTCATTGTAAAATGTTTGTTGTTTATTAGGCCAGTTAGTCAACCAAATCCAACGTCCAATTTTCCCCTGAAGCAGCGTTCAGCATGTTAAACACACAAACCATCACTCAATTAAATTTGCTAAGATTGTGAAAATTCATCGAAACTAAATTTGGAGGTAATTTCTAATTCTACAAACTCTAAAATTTAAAATATTTCTAATTTTGTAAAAATGGAAGTTTTTCTCGATTAAGGATTAGAGTGATATATGTACTCAAAAACTAAGATTTAAATAATTATAAATATATCATTAAAATCTATAAAGAAAATAAATCTAAAAAGAATAAAAATGATAATTTGTAACGTAAAAAAGTCAAGTCTAGCATCGAACATGTGTTGTCCCTCCTTCCAGTATATATTTGACATCGAACATCTATATGTCAGACACCAAACATTCTCTATCCTTACAACTTCTTGAATCCTGCAAACGTCCAACGCCAAAAATGCCTATGTTAGGGGTCGAACATCCTCTTTATTCTCTACACCACATCACTTTTTCTCATTTATAAAAAATTCAATCTCAAGTTGCCTATTAGTTTTGGAAATACTCGATCCTTCGAGACGTAATATGTAAATAAGTATATCACGTTGAAAGTATGGGATATGTTCATTCGCTCAAGAAGATTAATGAGAAGATCAATCACATATGTGTTGTTATTGATCTTCTTCAATACATTGTACAGACCATACTATCTTGATCGTAGTTTGTTATTGATGTTTATTAAAAATCGGTCCTTCAACAAATACACCATAACCATGTTTTCCTCCTCAAAAAGCCTTAGTCTCTTGTGCTTGTTCGCTACTCGCTTATATATGGCATTGGTTGCTTCAAGCTTTTCCTTCATGGCTTGTTGCATTACTTGAATGTTGACCAAATTTTTTGCTGCTACATTACCTTTCTAACCTCTTGACAAGCAAACCAAATCTATAACATGTTAGGGAACCTTTTGATATACTACTGAGAAAGATATCATCCAATTGCACTGTACACCATCCAATTGTAAGTGGATTAGGCTTGAGTTAGGGTAAAATTCTACTCTAGATTATATTTTTCAAGGTTCAATTCATCGATTCCGTCTATTTGTCAATTTGTGGATATGTTGTACTATTGAATTGCAATGATGCATGAAAGAACTTTCACTAAATAACTCAAAAATGACTTAAGAATCCGGTGTCTTGATTAGATACTATAGACTTGGGCACACTATATAATCTCATTATCTACTGGAAGAATAATCTCGCCACACTCCTAGCATTCGTAACCTTCCAACTTAGAATATAGTATGCCATCTTCAAGAATCGATCAACCACCATAAAAAACTGAATCCATGCCCCACTCAATGCAAGGAAAGCCAAGCATAAAATTTATAAAGAGGTCTTTTCAAATATCTTTTAATATTGATAATGGCATATATAACTTCGTGTTTTCCTCATGTCCTTTCAAAGTTTAAGAATTATGACACATGTTTACAAAATACTCTATATCTCTCCTCACCCTTAATCAATAGTATCTCTCCTTCAAAGCTTTAAGTGTCTTATTTTGGCCTAAATGTATTGCCACTTCACCCCTAGACAAACCCTGAATCATCTTCTTCTTTAGTGATATACATGGAATGCAAAGTTAATTTTCCTATGTCAAATATCTTTTATGCAAATAAAAGTCCTTTGGTGTTTGATGATTATTCGCTTTCAACTATATCTTATCAAAATTTAGATCATTCACGTACAACTCCTTCATCTCCTCAAATCTTACGATATCTCCATTCAAAATAGTTAAAAGTGATGCTTATCAACTTAATGTATCAACCACCTTACTTTGAACCCCAGTCTTATGAACTAGCTTGAAAGGAAATCTTTGTAAGAAAGTGAATCAACGATCATACATACTACTACTAATCCTCTTTTAGCTATTGACAACCTTTAAGGTTTGATGGTTAAAATATAAAATGAACTCATTATTAATGAAGTAGTGCTCCCAATGCTTTAACATTAAAAAAAGGGTGTTAATTCGGATAAACGTATCATATTCGTATTGTGTCAATAAGCTTACAGTATTTTTTTGTATCCATTCGAATACGAACTATTTATTAATCGTGTCGAGAATCCTCAATCCAAATACAATCTATTTATTAATCGTATCATCCGTTTAATAATTGTATCATCCATTTATTAATCTTATCATTTATTTTTTAAATAGGTGATATAATACGATACGATTAGATCATTAACTCAATCCAATCTATTCAATTTATTTAATTAATTAATATAAAATTTAACCTATTTAGTTAACTATTTCTTTAAATATAAATTAAACATCAAATATAAATAAATGAAATTACTATATTAAATAATTATTCCTTTACATATAATTATTTAGTTAAATATGATTATTCATTTAACTAATCGTATTTTAAACGAATAAACAAATTTAGAAGGTCAAATCCGAATCCGACACGATTATTAATTGTATGACACAAATACGATTCGATTATTATTCGTGTCAAAATTTTTAAATCCGAATCCGTTTAATTATATCGAATTGGTATCGAATAATCGTGTTGTGACCCAAATTGCCACCCCTACATCCAAACAACTGCATAGAATTCTTTATTGTATGTCAATCATTGTTGTCAAGTATAACTAAGCTTGGTAACTAGTCATTTCTCTTGTGATAACACCATGCTAATTCCAACTTTACTTAGAATAACTTATCAAAACTTAATAATGCTAATAAAGGTGTTATACAAATATTCTCCTTGATCAAGGCAAAATTATCCTCAGCTTTGTCTCCCTAATTGAATATTTCTTTCTTCAAGCACTTAGTGATTGCTACCATGATGTTACTAAAATTCTGGACGAACCTTTTATAAAATATAGCCAGGCCATAAAAGCTCCTTACCTCACTCATTTATAGATTGTTTGAATCTTTTTATCATCAACTTGTATGCCCTCGGAGCTTACCATATACCTAAGAAATAATAACATGTCGATCATAAAACTATAATTTTTGAGGTTCAAGAATAACTTGTTCTCCCTCAACACCGTTAATACCTTATAATAATGTTCTAAATATTCGTCGGTTATTTTGCTATTGATAAGAATGTCATCGAAGCGTATCATTATAATTCTCTCAATCTATGGCTTGTGCATTTGATTCATAAGTCACTTAAATGTACTAAGAGCATTACTTAATGCAAACGATATAACGAACCATTAATATAACTCATCTCTCATCTTAAATGCGGTCTTTTATTCATCTCTAAGTTTGACCCAAATTTGATGATACTTTATTTCGTAAGTCAATCTTCATAAACAATGTCGCTTTATGTAATTGATTTAACATGTCATCTAACCTCAAAATAGAAAACTTGTACCCCACCATTTATTAATAGCTTTATTATCCACACATATACACCAACTACCATTCTTTTTTGGTGTCAACAATAATAGTATGGAAAGCAAATTCAAATAAGTCCTTTTCTTTAACAACTCTTTTACCCTTTCTTGTAAAATCCTACTCTCCTTAGGACTCATATGATAATAAGGTAAATTTAACAAACTCACTCTTAATACCAAATTTATGTGGTGTTGCATGTTTTGTATATATGGTAATTCTTTCGGTAAGTCTTTTAGAATGATCTCTTAAAACTCAACTAGTATTGGCTTAATTAAGTCCAGAACTTCTACTTCACTCTTGATCGATGGCCCCTTTATTATCATCAAGTGAATCTTTTTGGTCTCTTTAAGCTCTTATCGAAACTTCTTTCTAGACGAAATAATCATCCAAAAAGTCTTGCTATCTTCTTTTAATTATGCTTTTGGTTTTGACTTCTTAGACAAAGGTAGCAAAATGTAACGTAATTAAACCTTTTACAATTGGTATACATTCTCTTTACCCAAGTGCAGAGCATTGGTGTCGAATTGTCACAGTCTATCAAATAACACATGGCATACATTCATATTTACCACATCATAATACACTTTGTATTGGTACTTTTCGATGCAAGATGGAACCCTACACCTCTCTATCATCTTGATGTCTTCATTGAATTTGATCTATCCAATGGTATTTAGATTTGGGTGTTTCTCCACTTCTAACCTCAAACTCCACACCTTTTTCTTTCCGACGATATTTTCTTAGCTATCACTATCAATAATCATATCAAATACTTAGGCTTGTATCCAACACTTAGTTCGAAATAACTTGTATAATTAGCTTAATTCTTCATGCTTAAGTGCTAACATCATCTACCTAACAACATATGACTGTCTTTGTTCTTTTCCCTCTTCAAACTCAGCCTCATCATTCGAGTCCCGTAATACATCTTTTATATACTCCCCTTCATATTGCTTAATCAAGTTCATATTCTTTCATAAAAGACACTTATTGGACCAATGTCTCGATTGGTTACACTTATAACATTTACATAGGTTAGTCTAGTGTAAGGGTTTTAAGGATTGGTTGTTGATGTGTCATGGTACCTCTTTTATCGATTACCTTCTCCGTATTCCAAGTTTAATTCACCACCTTTGTTCTAATTACCCATTCTACTTCCTTCTCTACTATGGCTTTATCCCATTCTTATGGTACCATACTTGATGCCCCCTCGGAGTATGTGTTAGAAAAACTCCTCTAAAAATCAAAAATCTTATTGTCCTTCTCAATAATGATCATTTCCACTTTCATTACCAAGTTTTTAGCCTTTACTTTATTTTTAACTATTTGAACTCCAATTCAATCTCATATTCTTAATTTTAATCCTTCTAAGTACTTAGTAACTTGTTAATTTTTTGACGTATTAAAATTATTCTTCTCTATTAACCTCAAGAATTTTGATGTATACTAATACATCGACTTTTGTCCTTAACTATACCTTTGATATTGTATAAGTATATATTGTTTGTAATCATGTAGCAAAAATTAACTCTCATCATTTGTCATATACAATATCATGTATAGACTGGTACTCTACCCTTTTTATGTCTAGAATCTTACAATTTATCCCACAAAATGGTAACTCTACCTTTCAATCTAGAAGTAATTAATTTTACTCTTCTTTTCTTCGAAATATCCATATATTTGTAAAATCTATATATTTCCAACAACCAATCCAAGAAACTCTCAATATCTAAATAACCATCAAATGCAAGAAGGTTTACCTTTAATCGATACTCCTCAAGCTATCAATTTGCAATACAAAGGTCTTCGAATCCTCTATCATATCTATCGCACCCATCCTTATATATTTCTCAAAGTCTTATGATTGCCCATATATTGAGCATAACTACTGTCTTCATTCTCATAATCAATATCGAAGATTGACAGTCTACAATTAATAGGGTTATATTTTTCAATAGGTTGATCACTGATGAACTTCCAATCATTACTACTTACGACTTTCGACCCCCTATTTACGTCTACTCATAGAGTATTTAGGGTTTTTCAGAAAAGTTCAAAGCTTTTATCGATAGTAACAAATTTTTCTTTAGTTGCAATTATAAATCTTTTAAATCTTTACTCTAACTAGCCAGCATATGGACTCTTTGTTCTTCGACATCAGAACGGTTGCTTCCAACTTTCTTCCTAATGTATTAGGATTACGTATTTTTACTTTGATATCAAATTTACACAATATTTAATGAGTTAAACACACAAGTCAACATCAATTAAGCTTGTTAAGATCCAGGAAATCCACCAAGACTGAATTTGGATGTAATCCCCAATTCTAAAAAACTTAAAATTTAAAATATTTCTAATTTATGAAAATTTATAAAAGCTCCCCTCGTCCAGGGATTAGAGAGGTCTCTCTCTGTATCTATCTATCTATCTATCTATCTATCTATCTATCTATATATATATATATATACATACACACACACACATTCAAACATTTTCCAACAACTTGAAAAACATGTTAACATATTACAAACATTTATTAACATGTTAACATAGATATATATGCATACAAATCATGATCATATCATAATCAATATATTTGAAACATGATATTTATTAATCAAAATAACAATTCTTATATAATTTAAAATATCATCAACAGTCAACACACATGCACGCACACACACAAACATTATGCCATATCAAGATTTATGACTCTAATATCACTTTGAAATATATTTTTTCCATGAAAAACAATTGCCCAAAGATCAAAACTATACATATGGAATTCTAAAAATTTTTACAACATTAAAAAAAGCATATAAACATATGTACGATTAAATAAACCAAAAGACATAACAATTATACCTCTCCTTGGATAAATTTGTTGGAATTTTATAATTCCTTTATTCACCAAGATCTTACATATACGACTGTAGAATAAAATTATGAGTTAGAGATACGTATCTCTTTTGATCATCGACGCAGCGTTTCTAAAATGTTAGGTCTTCCTTTCTATTCTCTATCTTGTGACAGCCTACTCAATGGAAAGGAGGCAGGTTAGGACTTTTTGAAATCCATACTTTTCTTTATATAGAGTTAGAAAGGGGACCTTACCTAACCCTGATTGATCTTTGTTGGGCCTCCTCATCAAAGGCTTCAACATAACCTATGGTCTACACTGACTGTCAAAACTAGCCTGTTATAGACGTTAAGCCCAATTTTCTTTAGATCACATAATTGGGTCCACTTTACTCAATGACTATGACATTAACCCG
>JAVXUL010000009.1:5922589-5942845 GCA_035590515.1 Trichilia minutiflora | reverse complement strand
GTTATGCCATCTATGCCAGCTTTTAACGATACGGCTTCCGTCACTGCTTTCACTCAGAAACTCCGAAGTCCGAGGAAAGTTGAGGTTCCTACTGACATTGATGAAAGTTTGTTCTTCACAGTTGGATTAGGACTCAACAATTGCCCTAAAAATTTCAATTCCAATCAGTGTCAAGGACCAAATGGAACTCGTTTCACTGCTAGCATGAATAACGTATCATTTGTGCTTCCTTCAAACTTCTCCCTCTTACAAGCACATCACCAAGGGATTCCAGGAGTTTTTACCACAGATTTTCCGCCAAATCCTCCATTGAAATTCGATTACACTGGAAATGTGAGCAGATCACTCTGGCAACCTGTTCCAGCGACCAAAGTGTACAAGTTGAAGTACGGTTCAAGAGTTCAGATTGTGATCCAGGACACAAGTATTTTCACGCCCGAGAATCACCCAGTTCATATTCATGGATACGATTTCTACATCATTGCAGAAGGTTTCGGAAACTTCAATCCCAAGACCGATACATCTAAATTCAACCTCGTTGATCCACCTCTCAGAAACACAGTTGGTGTGCCTGTTGGAGGCTGGGCAGTTATCAGATTTGTCGCAGATAATCCTGGTAAAAAACATTCTCAAACTTCGCAAAATTAATTTATTTCATTTTAATTTTCAATATGATTAATTTCAACATTCCCTTTTTGACATGATGACAGGCGTGTGGTTAATGCACTGTCACTTGGATGTTCATATCACCTGGGGCTTGGCCATGGCTTTTCTGGTAGAAAATGGAGTAGAAGAATTGCAGTCTCTGGAAGCACCACCGCCAGATTTGCCTGCATGCTAAGATCATTCAACAATAGCATTAATAACAGAGCATTACTGAAATTCGGTTCCGATATAAGCCCAAATAACAACGTGGGCAACTTTTCCCTTTTCCTTTAAGCATTTTGTTTTGTATTCTTAGCATACAATTTCAGCATTGTTTATTTCCCTGCATTTGGGGACATAGCTCTTGTTTTTGTTTCATTGTTTCTTTTCGATAGATAAAGCGGGATTAGAAATGATCGCTGTCAGAGTTGTAACTCTGAGCACCATCTTAGGATTTGGCCACGTACCCGCCCCTGGCCCGTTTCTTGATTACATGTAATTTTTTTCTCTCTCTCTCTCGTATAGTGAAACATACATTTAAATATTTTTAATAATCTTATTATGTCTCCTAATTATAGCTTTTTAAAATACTGTCACTATAGCTAGTATTAATATTATTATAAAACATTTCCAAATTTTAAGGTTAAAGAAATGATTTTATTTTAATCAAAAAAGAATTATGACAAATATCTCATATATGGAAATTCTTGAAACCTTCTCCCTCAAGCTTTAAAAAAATTCTCTATTTTTTAAATAAAAAAAGATAATTAAACACCTATATTTAATTAAAAAATTTTAATTTTATTAAATTAAAAAATACTCATTTTTACTATTATCCATAGATTTCTTACGTTATGGAGAGGGTGATTTTAGATGCATCCTTTTCGTTCCTAGTAGCCCACCCTTTATGCATTGGAATTTGGAAAGATTACATTTTGCTCACAGTCGGTAGATAACCTGGATGTTGTAGGGCTGTGCGAATCAATGCAGAGCGGAACTCTGATTATGGACTTCAAAGAAACAAACTTGAGCATCTAAGAGCCCAAATACTAGGGCCGAAGTATTTGGTGCAAAGTGGTTTTGATGGGCTCTACTCTGTAGTGGCAGATGACTTTGGCTCCTATCTGAAATTTGGAACTGAATTTAGGTTCCCAATAATTAATTTTAAGAGTTAATTATTTTATAATAAACTATGTAGAACTAACTCATTTTAAAAACAAATTATTTAAAATCTTAATTTATAATAATATATTTTTTAATAGAATGCAACCCCAAATATATCCTAAATTATTTACAAAACATGAAGAAAAAAATTAAGTTGGAATTGGGTTGAATTTACAAAACTGCTCTTGCATTTGATTTTAATTATAAAAACATAAAATGGAGTTGCCACTTTCCTCGCTTTCCCAAGAACCTACAAATTCGTTATCCCACTTGGACGATCCCCAAGTGACTTGGCTTCCCCTTCGGAAACGCTCATGACATCCGAGCCATTGCTTTTCTTCACACGCCGATCAACACCCTGAATCACCAAAACAGGATTCCTGCCGCCGCAAAAATCTGACGATGCAAGCATGTCACCTATCACACCAAGTTCCCGGTAATCCGTCCAAGGGCTCATTTCTCTCTCGAGTTTCGATTTTGCACGACGCCGTTTTCCTACAATCACGAGATCGTAATGGTTCTCCCACGAACGCATTGCATCCATTACTTCTAATGTGCTCATTGCTTCGATATGATGGAAATCCAAATTTGCATTGCTAAGATTTCTCAATTGAAATTCATTGATCACATTATTGTCGAGAAACTTTTCGCTTTCGTCTTCGTCCTGATCGTTTTCTATCAAGTTAATCCTGAGGAGAGTAAGGTGAATATCCGAATGGACAGACATTCGTGGAGCCAATGCCATTGCCTCTCTGTCATCGGGTCCGCCAAAGAAAAAAACAGCAACGTTGTAAGAAAAATGATTAGACTTCAAATAACGAGGCAATCCCCTGTCTACGAAAATCCCAATCGTGCATGGTGAATAGGATTGCATATTCATGTTAAAATTGTGCAAGCCGGCAATACTTGCTTTAATTTCTTGGTTTTGAATTTGATGGAAGGGAATTAGAATGAAAGGGATGAAATTATCTCTGGCTAACTTGGAAATGCTTTCGTGCATGGTTTTATAGGGAGCAATCAATGTCCAGGGTTGAATGGTGACCGGAAAGCCAGAGTTTTTGGAGAATTTTGTCAAGGCACGCATAATCCGATCAGTTGAATTTGCACTTAGTTTCCTTTTTTGCGTATTGTAAGGGACTAAAAGCGGCGCTGCTCGACCAACAAGCTCCACAAGGTTTACTACATGAGCGCAAATTGGACTGATTTCAGTTGGGTTGAATGCTTTGAGTAGAGTGATGATTCCGTGGACACTTTCTTCATAATGAATACAGCAAAGGATCCGTAGTTCACCGTTGAATGGCGTGGTTGCAAGTGTTTTCATGCGGTTTTCTACTGAAGCAGTCACTTTCAGGGTTGCCCGAGGCTTGTAACGGTTATTTATCACTGGCGTCATAATTGCAGTGATTACCAAGTGAGACAACACCAGTGTCGTAAAACATTGCTCATCTACAAACTGCATTATGCACAATTAAGAAACAGAATCAAATTAGAATTTAGAACTAAAAGCCTGCAAAAAAATTAATTAAATTAAGCAAATTTCAATGTGACAATTATCAAAATTTGTCAGAGGTACATATATATGAGTATCCGACCTTACGCCCTCTCCATCTCAAGATTACTATCAGATCAATTATACCCTTGAGATTCAACATGCAACTGAATAGTAAAGCATTTTCGATACTTGTTTTGATGAATCTCCTGCACAACAAACTAGCAGCTAGCTTGCCTATATACGATCCGATGATGATCAACTCAAATGTAGCAAATTCGGTCCAATTTGTTAAGGAATATACATCGGTGAGCTGGCCAATACGAATAAAGAACATAGGCATGAAGAAATTTGAGATTACGAATTCACATCTCTCAATTAGTGCCGAGCCTAAGGGTGGTCCGGCAGGTATAACGAGTCCCATCAATACAACTCCTGGCAAATAAGATGAACCCACGATATCACTCAAAACTGCCATCAATAAAGTTACAACTAATATTGCTATGATATAAATTTCTTTCACTGGTTTCCCCTCTGGTGTTGCCTTTACAATCCACAGTACTGCTGGCCGTACAACGAAGAATGTGAATGATAACATTGCCAAGGTGCTGAGCTCCGTGTTGATAATTTGCTTTGGATCGCCTCTTAATGCTGGTGATAATGCAATATTAAACCATGCCATGATTTCATTGAATAATGCAGTAGACATGGAAAGTTGGCCTAACTCAGAAGTTAGTAGATTGAGTTCAGTAATCGCGTGAGCAACGTCAGGGAAATAAGTTAGCGACAGACTAGAACTAAGGAATAAGGTGAAAAATCCCCCAGCCAATCCAGTAATGTGGCTGCTAAGCATAGAAGCAAGACTACAAGTAATGATGAAGGTAACGGCGAAGCATGTCATCCCAATAATCCAATCGTTTTTTGCCGTTCTCAGTATGCTGGCCATGTCGGTTTTCACTGAAACCAAGAAGATGAAGTATATTCCGCCAATTGAGGCTATTGTATTTAGCAACGCCCAATCTTTCACTGGAAAAAATTTGTTCAGTAGTGCCTTATCACGCCCTAGAAAAGAGGGTCCTAAAATAATTCCACTCTGCAGGAAAGAAAAGTCATTAAAATTAGCTAGTTATACATACATATATAACACTACTTCAATCACATCATGAGGAATGCATTTATCTATATAAACAGATTTCTGACGAATTTTAGAGTTTATATTTGTTTAGGCTTTGTTATAAAATAGGAATTAAAATAAAGGTCCCCATATTGATCCCAGCTGAATATAACTTGTGAAACTCATTTCCATGCGGTAAGCAAGACAAGCTTTCAAATAAATATCTTTTGGCGTGCTTCCTTTTCTTTCAGTTAAAATTTGGATTAGTACGTAGACTGGAGCATATTCTGTATTTTTAACATATGTATATATTTCTATATAAAACTATTGATCCGATGTTAACAGAATAGGGATCGATGCATGCAAGAGAGGATTATGCTTTAACAAATAGTAATAAATACAACAGGTTAACATTTAAAGCATTAATTAATTAACATTGTAGGAAATAAAAAATAATAATTAATTAATGGAAAGAACGGAGAGAAATAAAATACTATCTGCAGTAATTAAAGATATGAAGGCAAAGCATATCAGGACGCTCTTTATGCACATATTTTTGCTTTATGGATACTTTTTTTAATTTCATGGAAACTTATTATGTTTTTTTTTTCATATACAAAAATATCACAAGAAATAACCATTTTACACGAGATTTGAAGCCAAAATTTAATATTATTTTAAGATATTTTATTAGTTGACATTCTGACTAGCTGTTTTCTGCTTTTATTAATAAATTTTTTATGATTCTATCAAGCATACATACCAAGACGTGGGAGATGAATTTCGGCTGTTTGAAAGGTTTGAGAAGAAAGTAGATCACTCTGGAGATGCAAAACGCCATAATGAGTTGAAACAAGTACGTCGGGAAAGCATGATCAAAAGGGTCATCTCCCATAAAATAGCCTTTCGAATAATCATTGTAGTAATATTTTACACAAATCGTCCTGCTATCTGTTGTTGGCTTTGGCATGCTAGTTTTTGTAGTCCATTTGAAGATTTGATAGACATTATCTTTATTTCTCTTACAATCGACACAAAATTTCTTTTTCCTTTCCTTTCCTCTTTCTTTTATGTTTATAACTTGAATTTTAATAGAGAAACAAGAGAATAACAACACTCCCCTAACATTGACTCAGAGCTATAGGCTGATATCTGCCAATCCACCAATATTAATTCAACTGTTTCCAGGAAGCTCTCTACGCGGTTAATAAATTTTGATATGGTTTGATTATCTGTCAATCTGATCATGTTGGTGGTGATGCTAAAACGTTTTCTGATTGATTGACTCCAGAGAAGTTCCTGCTGTCTTAACATATGGCATTCGAATTAATACTGAAAATTTGTCAAAGAATGAGTTGTAAAAGGTCCGGCAGTCAAGACAGGGCTGTATATTTTCAGTAAATAGACGCAGAGAATTTTTAACAGGGAGTTACAGGGACGATGCGCTGGAGCCTATGCTAATAGCTAGGCCGCAAAAGTCGTTGCATTTTCGGGAATAATTTCATAAAAAAAAAAAAAATAGCCTTAGAATTAGAAAATAAGATTATGGAAATTAGACTCCTCCGTCTAATATTTCTAATATTATACTTTTTTCTGCTTTAAATTAGCAATATACCCCTAATAATAATACAGAAAACACAATAAAAAGAATTATACGACATCTCCCGTCACGGAAGATATATTAAAATTGAGACCAACAACATTTTATGCATAAAATAGTTAAAAAGTAAAAGTTTATTCAACTTTTATTTCATCAATTGCATAATCAATGTATTGAAATTGATATTTTTGTTAATCTTTTAATAAATTTATATATTACTCAGGTGTATAATGGTGTATATTCGATTATAGAAATCACACGATCATAATTTATTCCAGGTAAGGTTTCGCTAAAAATACGAGATGTGACAATAAATATCCAATTTGATGTTAATTGTGATTTTATTATAATTTACAATGTAATTAAAAAATTTATTAATTATGAAAAATTATTTAACAGAAGTTTTTCATTCTTCTTTTAGCGTCAGGAAATTTCAGTTTTGATTTTTCTTGGACTCTTGATCAATCTCATTGAAGATTTTCAGAATACATTCAGATTAAGATTTGAGAAGTTCATATATAAATAGTTAAAGCAAAAATCCAATTAGGTACTGTGTTCCTTATTGAGCTTCAATTTATGCGTTACCGATAATAAATACTGTTGATATGAGTATTATTCGTGGTTCCTCCTTACATTCAACGAGAAATGACTCAATTAATAAAGTATGAGAGTAATGTGACTATTATTGAACGGAAATTTTTTTATTTAAAAGCGATTGAAAGTGTGGTTATTTCTAGTAAAACTCCATCTCTTAAACATATAAAGATAACAAATACCTATAGAATGACATCAGCAGGGTTTTCTGACGGAGAAACTCTGATACCTAAGTCAAAAATAATATGAAGAAAAAAAGAAATAGACTTCCAACAAAAACAACAGAGAAAAAATCGGAAATGCAAGCAAATGCTACATTTATTAAGTTATACCAAGAAAAGAACTCACCAAATATTGCAGCAGATATGGTAAGTTGGCCTAACTCAGAATTCAATAGTTCAAGCTCAGTAACAGCATGGGCAACAACAGAGAAAAATGTTTGCGACAACAAAAAAGATAAAAAATAATGGAATAATCCTGACTCCAGGGATGTATCTTTGAAGCAAACGAAAGAGTACTATTGTGATTGTGAAAGGAACCAAGAGGCACATCAGATTAATTTTCCAGGTTTTGATAGCGTTCTTTAGGATCCTGGACCTATCCATTTTAATTGAGACTAGGAAGATAAAAGTAGATTACTCCAGCTAAGGACAATGTATTAACCACCACTATTTCTTCCGGGGGAAAAACCTTCTCCCATAGTTTCTTGTTACGACCTAGAACAGAAGGTCCTCAGATAATTCCAGTCTGCAAGGAATACAAAAAATTATTCATTCTCAATTCTCAGACATTGATGCAGGAATGTACAGTAAAAATTATATTTCAAATATTGTGTTCAGCAAAATGAAAACAATTCAGGACTGGAGAAATAAATATAAAGCAAAATTTAGCATACATACCAAGATATTGCTGACGACTTTAGGTTGTTTTAAAGGTCTGAGAACCAAGTAAATTATTTGGGAGATGCTAATGGCCAAGGCAACCTGAAGCAGGAAGGACGTGAGGACGCCATTGCTGACGTAATCTTCTTCATGGAATACAATTCGGTCATGATCTTGTGCGTTCTTGTATGCAATACAAGTCTTGTAATGCCTATCAACAAGCCTGTTTGAATCTTTTGAGATATTCAATGCAGACATAGTTGTGTTTGATGTTTCAATTCTGTGTTAATTCTCTCCATCATTTTGGACACAATAAGTATTGATTTACTAAGACCAATGGTTGACAGAAACGTAACAAGATTTTTTTGTTTGTTTGTTTGTTCCCTGGTAACTCGAACTGTAAGAAAAAAAAAGAAGGTTCTTAACCGGGAGGCAGAGTTTAATTAGCTTGGGCTGCCAATCGGTTAAACCGTTCAGTTTCTTATCATTTTGGTCTCAACGATATCGAACATGTTACCAAACAGTGTGCGTAACAAGGTGACAGACAGATATTATTCGTTTTCACTCCGCATATTCAGATCAAGAGAAAAACAAAAATTAATTAATATAAGAATTTTGTTAAGGCCAGTTAAATTTTTATATTTATTATTTATAATAATCTTTTGATATTTAATATAATAATTAATAAATATTTTTTATAAATTTTAATAAATTAAAAATTATAACTTATCAAATATTAAAAAAAATTATTACCTTCAATATACTCGTTAACAAAATTCTTAATATAATTACTTTAATTTATGGTTCCATGATTGGTGAATAAATTATGAGGTAGCACAAATAAACTTCATTGATTATGTAAATAAATAAATAACACTAATTTTAGGAGATGGTTTCTATAAATTCAAATAATAATAGTGTTTGGCTATTTTACCATAATTTAGTTCAAAGTTCGTACTCTTTATTTAATGGTATCTATTTTTCTGAGTCTAATATATAGTGATATTCCAAAGTCTCTTATTGCTACATGTAAGTGGGATACTCTAAATTATGTTAGTATCCGAGACTTTCTTTCACGACACATAAGCAGAAATCTTTAGGGTCCCATCATCTTTTGAGATCGTGCATAATGCAGAGACGTTTCGGATCATTCACAACTACCTTAGATCCGAGATCTACTATAGTACTTAATATCTGAAACCTCTTATTCTTTCCTGGACTCAGTTATACCCTTCATATATACAACTACGTGAGAGTTATATAGCACATCTCCGAGACCCAAAGTCGTCCAATTTCAGCCATTCGATCCCATCGATTTTCTAGAATATTCATTTATACACATAACCAAGTATCATTTTCATGATAGTCATGTCTAGTGATTCACCTAACAAACTTTTAGAGGAAATCAATGCAAGAAGGACACGTATCTACGATTATAGTTGCAAATGATTAAAAGGTAACAGGATCTGGGAATAAAGGGGCAGATTCATTCCTTTTACTGGTAACGAATATTCTCACTTTTCACACACATATTTTTTTTGTAACTTTCTCTCTCTAAGTTGGATTCTTCGTGCTCTCTCAATCTTTTTCAACTTACACACGCAAGCAAAACTCTTACTTACTTAAGATCGAAGGATTTTCGTCGAAAAATCGGCTTTACCCTTTAGAGTTTTCTATGTTTTGTAGACAAGATTTGTAGTGAACGAATTCAAAGAAGAAGCTAGTGCTAAAGATTGAAGAAGGTATCAATTTCTTGCATTAACATTTGGAGCCATTTGTGAAAAATCGAACAAAAAGCTAGTGAACCATCAACTTTGCCAAAAAATAACAACCACAAGAGCTTATCTAACACGAACACATACATTAAAACGAAGAAATCTGAATGGAGAATCTATTGACATAACAACATCAGCAAATAAAGATCAGAATATTTTATATGAGATTCCAGAACATGAAGGTTCCAGAGCTAACTCGATAGCTACACCTACTCGCAGGCCATAGCATACGAGAGAAACAGATGAAGTAGCTCAACTGTTACAACAGCTTTAAAATAGTGAACAGTAGTATGCAGAGAAAGATTAACAAATATAAAAGCTGGTCAAGGACATTACAAAAATAAAAAAGATGCTACGGATGGGATCATTTGGCCCAAGGATGCCTACTGAAGCAGTGGAAAGCAACACTCTATGACTAGAGTAAGTAGTGAAGAACAATGATGGAGTGAGAAAAAAAACTGCAAAAAGAAAATACACGATTGCCAAAAAAGGGAAAGAAAAAGCTATAGAGGAGCAACTTTTGAAGAGAATAGAATGTAAGAATGAGAATACGTTCTTCAAAATCTATAGAAGGGATTATTATGAATCCACTCATTTCTTTCAAAGTCCCAAAAAGAACGTGAGAAGTCCTATGAAACCAGTTTACCCCTTAATGATATGAGAAGGATTTTGGAGTAGAAACAAAGCAGGGAGCATGAAGCTCCCAAACATAGTCATTCACAACAAAAGGAGGATTGGGGTACTGTCACCAAGAAAAAGGATGTCGAAACTTTGATGAGAAAGCTTATGGAAGAAATAAACAGTGAAAAAGTACACCCATGAGATGAAAACAATGAGACCATATAACAAACAAGGCCATATTCAAAGTCTCCTTTCATTTTGAAACTCTTGAGTTTAACTTTGCCCAGAAAGTTTAAAATGCCACATATCACACTCTATTTTCTGGGAAGACAAATCCTTCTCTGCACATAGATTTCTTCTAGGAAATGATGTTTATCTAGGGTTTAAACAAGGATCGAATGTGCCATTTGCTCCCATTGACATTGAAGGGACAGGTGAGAAAGTAGTTTGTGAGCTTAACTTCGAGAAGTATCTAAGATTTTGAACAATTGCATGAAGTTTTCACAAAGGAGTTTAGAGGGGTAGTCCTCAACACCAAAATTCTAAGTTCCTTACTATTACTCAAGCAGGGAAACGGGAAAAGTCTCATAAGCTTTGCAAAAAGATACCACAATGAGGTGATTGAGCTAGGACCTTTTCATCATCCTTTGGAATTAGAAGCCCTGAAATAGGAATTAAAGATAGACAGTCCTCTATGACTACGTTCGAGGCTGCTCAGAGAAAGTTACTTAATGAGATAGAGGTAGAGAATTAGGTGATGTTGAAAATAAAAGAAGAAAAGGAGGTAGGAGTTCTTCTGAAGAAAATATTTTATAATGTGAACCGTGAAAGAGATCACACGCCAAAATATTTTAGAACAAAAAGACGTAGGAAAGATCCTTATGTCTGAGAAAAGAGATCTCCGCAAAAAGACGATCCGAGATGTGTGGTGCAAGTACAAGAAAGGAGAAAATTTACCCCCTGAATACACCTCTTTCACAAATACTAGAAGAAATAAAGAAACGGGAAACTCTTTTGTTAATCCCTTGCCCAATTAAGTTAAAGCCAACTAGAGATGCGAATAACAAATTTTGTGAGTTTTATCAGGACGTGGGACATTTTACAGATGAGTGTTTTAATCTTCAAGATCAGGTTGAAGTCTTAGTTATAAATAATTATCTAACTGAGTTTGTAGGAGAGAATAATGACAAGGCTTAGGATCCGAGACAAGGTCAAAGACGTAATGATGCGATGACAATCACAGGAGGCTTTACTTTAGCTGAAAATTCAAACAGGGCTCAGAAGAATTATTCTCGGTATTCTCTTTTGAGCTCAACTATTAAGCCCCACTTGATGAATATACGAGCTGATAAAAGACCGAAGGTTGCCTCGATTTTAATAATGTTTACTGATAAAGATGAGTATAGAGTCCACTACCCACATGAAGATGCCTTAGTACTGACGTTAATTGTGAAAACTTATTAGGTCGAAAGAATCTTGATCGATACAGGAAGGTTAATCAATATCATCTTCAAGAAAACTTTTTACTCTTTGGGTATCAAGGACCTAAGATTGAGGCCTGCCGAGACCACTTTGCATGGATTTAGAAAATCTTGTGTATATAAGAATAGTCTAACTATCAATAAATATGGGTGACAAACTATATCAGAAAATAATGATGGTAGAGTTACAAGTTGTAGATCTTAAAATGCCCTACTCCATGATCTTAGGAAAACCCTTCCTTAGATCTACAAAAGCAGTAGAAAGTGTTCATTATCTGAAGCTTAAATTCAAAGTATAAGATGGGATTGAAGTTGTGAGAGATAATAAGAAAGAAGCTCGATCCTGCTTTGCTACTGTATCAAGAAACTCTTATTGCATTCACAAACATCCGTTGGAAAAGACGACGGTGAAACAAGGAGAAGATGATCATCAAGAAATAATAGTGTAGAATTTGGATGAAAAGGTCAGGTAAAAATATAAATCGTCATCTGTTGAGTCGGTAAAGGAAATGATAGTTGTAGTATTGGATAATAAATGACCCAAAAGAATAGTGAAGATCGGATTTAATCTGACCCCCAAACAGAAAATGTCCTTAATTAAAATACTGAGACGGAATGCCAATGTGTTTGTCTGATCACATGATTACATGCCAGGAATCAACATTTGGGTTATCTCTCATCGCCTGACCGTGGATCCAAAATTCAAACCTGTAGCCCCAAAAAGGAGAATATTTCACACTGAGCAAAGAGAAGCCATTAAAGCATAAGTAAACAAGGTCTTGAAAGTCAGGTTTATCCAAGAAGTGCATTATCTTGAGTGGATTACTAATGTGATAATGGTGAAGAAAGCCAATGAAAAATGGAGGATGTGTGTGGATTTCACTGACCTTAATAAAGCAAGCCCAAAGGATAACTTTTCGTTATCAAAAGTAGACCAACTGGTGGATTCCACGGCAGGACATGAGCTTCTGACTTTTATAGATACTTTCTCGAGGTATAATCAGATCAAGATCCATAAGCTTGACCAAGATAAGACTGCTTTACCGCGACCAGGGTTTGTACTGTTATAAGGTTATGCTTTTTGGTTTGAAGAAAGCCGAAGCAATATTCTAGAGACCTATTAATAGGGTCTTGAAATCTTTAATTGGGTAAACCATAGAGATATATATAGATGATATGATTATAAATTCTATGAAGGCCTTTGACTATGCCAAACATATGAAGGAGACTTTCTCTTACCTAAGAAAATATAATATAAAGTTGAACCCTGAGAAGTGTTCATATGGAGTTGGTGCTAGAAAATTTATGGGCTACATCATTAGCGAATGAGGAATTGAAGTCAACCCTCAGAAAGTGAAAGTTATCATGGATTTAAAGTCTCTAACCACGATAAAAGAATTACAAAGCTTAATAAGGAGATTGGCTGCCTTAGGTAGGTTTGTTTCAAAAACTAAAGATAAATGTTTCCTTTTCTTTCGGGTGATAAGAAAAGAGAAGAAGATGAAGTGGGATGAAAGTTACGAACAGAGTTTCAGAGAGTTTAAGAAGTATTTAGCTCACGTTCTACACATTATTAGCCCTAAGAAGGAAGACATTTTACAGTTATATTTAGCTATCAGTGACTACTCAGTAAGCTCTGTTCTAGTTAAAGAAGATGCTGAGAAGGTGCAGAGGCCTGTTTATTATACAAGTTTTACTCGATACCAAGATAAGATACACTCCACCAGAGAAGCTTGCTCTCTCACTTGTCACTGCTATCAGAAAACTATGTTTTTACTTCCCGACACATCAAATAGTTATGATGACATATTAGTCCTTGAGGTAAATCCTTTACAAACCAGATTTATCTGGATAAATAGTGAAGTGATTGATCGAATTCAGTGAGTATGACATAGACTATAAGCCTTGGAAAGCCATTAAGAGACAAGCATTGATAGATTTTATCACAGAGAGGACAATAATAGAATAGTTGATAGTACTACAAGTCTTGAAAGCCAACCACATTTGAGAAGAGACTAGCATTTTTTATCCTAATACCTCTTAAGAATTTTGGCAATTGTACGTTAATGGTGCTTCCAACATCTAGGAAGGTGAAACTGATGTAATTCTGATGAGACCTAAAAAAGAGAAAGTCATGTACTCTTTGAAGTTTGATTTCAAGGTACTAATAACAAAGCAAAGTATGAAGCCTTGATAGCTGGAATCAAGTTGGTCAAGACTTTAAAAGCCTCATCTTTGAACATAAATAATGATTCTCAACTGATAGCCAACCAGATTAAGGGACAGTTTCAAGCTTGGGAAGACAACATGTAAATTATTCAAACCAGATCAGAAAACTCTTAGAGGCATTTAAAGAAGTTATAATGAAGCAGCTCTCCAGATCTGAGAACTCTAGAATTAATGCTTTAGCAAAATTAGCCTCAACTTTCAAAGAAAAAGCTCCAGTTTTAGTGCCAATAAAGGTCTTGACGTAGTAAAGTGTGGATTTGAAGAATGATAATGTAACAACAATAGAAAAAACTCTCGATCTGACATGGATAAGAGAACTCAAATTCTACATTCAACATGAAGAATTGCCAGCAGACAAAATTGAGACAAGAAAGATAAAAAATAGATCATCCAGGTACGTTGTTATAAATAATGTATTATATAAACGTGATTTTAGTTTATCATATTTGAAATATTTGAGACCAGATGAGAAAAAGAAAGCTCTAGAAGAAATCCATAGTGGGATCTGCAAAAGTCATAATGGGGCTCGCTCTATCATATATAAAATTATTCGACAAGGGTATTATTGGCCAATAATCTCTCAAGATACTTCTCAGATTTTTAGATCATATCACGAATGTCAAATCTATAGTAATATTCTAAGAAAACCATCAGAGGAACTCTTTTACCTTTACAATTCTTAACTCTTCTCTAAATGGGGTTTGGACCTGATCAGACCACTACCTACTATTTGAGCTAACACCAAGTACGTCATTATGGCGATCGATTATTTCACAAAATAGATGAAAGTCAAGCCTGTCTCTAGTATAACTGAGAAGAAGATGACAGCCTTTATAAAACAGAATATAATATATCACTTCGAAGTCCCACAGGTCTTGGTGGTCGACAATGAAAAACAATTTGACAATGCCAAGTTCCGAGAATTCTGTTCAAATTTTAATATAGACATGAGATTTGCGATTCCAACCAATCCTCATACTAATAGACAAGTAAAAGCTATCAACAAGATAGTTAAAAAAGCCTTGAAGAAGAAGCTAGAAAGCATAAAGGAGCCTAAATCGATAAGCTACCCGGGGTACTATAAGCTTACAAAATCGCCCCTAGAGTTGCTATAGGTGAGTCTCTATTTCTTTTAGCTTTTAGATGTGAAGCTATCATCCTAACTGAAGTTAATGCCTAACCTTCTAAGTATAAGACTATGATGAAGAGAGGAATGAGTCCAACCAATGACTAGATCTAAATCTATTAGAGGAAAAACGAGGTGATGTTGTAATAAGAATGATAGTCCATCAGCAAAAGGTGGCCTAATACTCAACCAGAAAGTTAGACACCAAACCTTTTAGAAATGAGACTTATTTCTCAGATCTGAAGTCTACAAGCTGAAAACCCTTAATGGAGTACAAGTCAGAAAGCCATGAAATACTGAAAAATTAAAGTTATATTATCCCTAATCCGACACTTAACGTCTTACACCCCTACTTCTTAAAGAAATTAGACCCTGTCGTTCTTAAAAGTACTCTATAAGCATTTAGCTTTTATGTTCTAGGCTATTGAACATTCTTCTCTTCTATTAAAACTACTTGTGGATCTTGAAGTTACTTGTAGATTATATGAAAAGCTACTTGTGGATCCTTGAAGTTACTTATGGATTATACGAGAAGCTACTTATGGATCCTTGATGTTACTTGTGGATTATACAGAAAACTACTTGTGGATCCTTGAAGTTACTTATGGATTATACAAGAAGTTGGATCATTGAAGTTACTTATAGATAATACAAAAAACTACTTGTGGAAACTACTTAAAGCTGCTTGTGAAAATTAGTTAGAGTTACTTATGGATAGTATTAAAAGTTACTTGTAAATACTACTTGTTGAAAATGTTCTGTTTATTACTTGGACTACATTATCCCCGACTCGAGACTTATGACAATGACGGTCTATTCTATGTTTATGTTATTCTTAAAAATGAGTCGACAATCAAATAAGTTTGTTATTTTTTGTCTATTTTGAAGGCAATTTACGTTTACAATTAATGAGATCAATGAAAATTGTTATGACAGCTCTATTTGTATATCATATATTTGCCCTCTATCTCAGTTAACTACTCTTATATTATCCGGCCTGATTTATACACTTAGTAAATTATTTTTTAAGTATTTTATATTAGTTAACTTGTGTTATCAATTTATTCTGAGCTGACTTCTACATTTGATTAATTGTTTTCTAAATATCTTACTTTAGTTGAGTACTCGGATTTAAGTTATATATATGAATAACTTTTGTTACTTAAATCTGTTTAAGTTTATACGAGTGCAGACAGGTATTCACTTCGAGGATATATATCTAAGTATAAAAAACAGAATATAAACAAAAGCTCACTAGTGAAAGAAGAATATTCTATTATGATATGTTCATTTTACAATAATAGTAAAAAGGAACAAATATTACAAAGAGCAAAATAGGGTCTAAGTCTCTACCTATGTTGTATTTTTTTTATTCTCTGAAGACTTAGGCCTTTGATCGGTGAGAAGTACTGCGGACTAATCAGGGGCTTATTCTGGACAATCAGAGGATCAACGTTAGTGGTCTCAACAATAGAGGACTCTTTTATTATGACAGTGACTATATCCCCAAAGTTTGGCATCTCTCTTCTAAAAGCCTCGTACAGCCAACTAAGGTCAAGATCTGGATATCAAGACTTAAAAATTTGGCACATCAAATCAATGGACTCGTCCATCTTGGCCTCAACAGCGGCCTTAGCTATTTTGGTGGCTTCTCGTGCTTTTCTGAGGTCCTTAGTTGCTCTTTTCTTTACAAGTTCTGATTCAGACTCTTTTTATGATAGTCGAGACCACAAACTGGCATTTTTACTGCCTAAGCTGGTCTGCTCCGATTCCGTGATAACCACTCAGATCTCCTGCCCCTCCTTTTCTTTTGCCCACTCTGATGTCTAGGTTTGTATGCAAAAAAAATATCATTTTATAAAAATAGATTTAAATGTAAGAAATAGAATATACAAGGTTTTCAGAAAGTATACCTATCACTGGCGTTACCTCGAGTAGTCATTTGGTGACGTTAGTGACTATCCTCGATGAGACTCACAGGTGGTCAATGGATATCTCCTATACTATATCATATCATCCTATCACAAACCCTACCTATGAAGTCTCCTGCGCTCACCTAGGCAACCTCTCTATCAGGCCGACCTTAGACTACCATCTTTAGCACTCACCTGGGTGTTCCCTCTCAGGCGAACACTCACAGGATACCAATACCCTGTAGTTACAGTCAATATCTCAGCTCTTAAAACCGTTATCACCAATATGCATAACCATATCCACATACATTAATATCAAAGTATAAATATATTATAAACTCGGTCCACGACTATCATTCATGTAAACCCATACATCAGGCAGTTTAAATCCATAATATAAATCATAAACATAGGCGTATTTACAAGTAAACCAAAGTAGTAGGCAAAAATCATTTATAATATATCTGAATATCATCATTTTTATGTAAAACAGATTTCTTAATAAAACACAAAACAGAATGAGTATACACTCTCTAATTCCCCTCGTTCCTCGGCTCAGCACGTGGATTCCTCGCTCGTGTATCGTCGTCTAATCACATATACCCAAAACTATATCAATATATGTTCTAATAGACGTAGGTGACTCAAATACGTGCAATGCATGCGAATTCGAGTTTCCTAAAGTCGACCAATACACGAATCTAGTTAAAACCCCCGTTATCCCTCTGATTACCTATAAATTATCGATATGGATCCATATTATAACCTAACTAGCGTAATTCAGCTTGATTTCACAATTCTAGACTTGTGGATCCCATCTGCTCATCAAAATAGTAACTCTATTTACTGTTCACATTCATCCATTTTCTCTAAATTTGTATTTCTAATTTCTTACGGTTTTCTCGACTCTATTACAACTCAACTAACGCTTAAAAACTAGAATATGAGCGATAAATTTTAAAAAATTCATAGAATACACAGTAAAATCCAGTTCATAAAAATTGGCTAAAATGAAAAATATAATATACAGACGAGTTATAAATGAAGTTACGAATCTCGTGGTATGATCGGTTTTCGTAGATTTCGTTCGAAATTCAAAAAACCCCAATTTCTCTCCACAAAACCCTAGGTGCTGTTTTACGATTCCATGCTTCTACCGTCAAATTGATGCTCCCAAGGAGTTAGATGCGTAGAATGTAGTCGACTGGCGAAGAGAAATTAAAGATTTGATAAAATATGGTGAAATCTAGAAAGAGAGAGGGAGAGAACGAGCGTGAGGGAGAGGGAGAAGAGAAAGAAGAAGAAAAACTATAAAATCTGACCTCTGACCCCTATTTATAGAAAAAAGGGCAAAATTATTATTTTCTCCTTAAGTTTTCTTAAGGAGAATCTTCTAGAATGAGGGTAAAATAGTTTTTTCGTACTGATTCGATCAAATGAATTGAAGTTCGTACGAACGAATCACCCCTTTTGATCGAACAAACCCCGGTTAAAGACAGAGAACTTCCATTTTATAGAAGTCAGAGAGCTTCCATTTTATCGATCGAACGAATGGTCTATTCAGTCAAACGAAACCTCATTCGATCGAACGAATTTTTCTATTCGTTCGAACGAATATGCACCACAAATTTTTGTAGGAGTTCCCAAAATTTTAGTCGAATGAATCACCCCATTCGATCGATCAAACCCACCAGAATTAAAAATCTCACTTAAATCCTCATAAATTTAAAAAATATCATTGGAGTTCCACTCAAAATAAAACATACTTTTAATTACGTTAAGGTCCTTGTGTTTACGACCTTAAAACTCTATCTTAGCAACTCAAATCCCCAAAATAAATATGAAATCGTGTTGACATGTTAACGGTGTACAAAATAGGGCTAAAGGCATGTACAATAAAAAGGTAGAATTATAGTTATGCCCTTATGTTAAAGACACGGGGCTCACACGAAACTTGTTGGTGGATTGATTAAAGATTGAAGATGAAGATTGCAGAGAATACTAGGGTATTTGAGAGAGAGTTATTGTCATAGATGAAAAGGAAGAAAAGAGATCAGAGTAAAAGAAGGACAGTATTTATAGAGGCAGAAGGTGGGAAATGTGTAATCTCAAGAACCTTAATCATGAACCAAATCTGATGAATAGAAAATTGCCACGTCATCCAGATCTCTGAAGCACCAAAGTCATGTCTTTTCAAATTTAAAATTGATGGAATCCACTTTTCAGACGGATTAATATAGTCTCAGAAATATCGATCTTTTTAGTCGGAGTATTCAATAGGAAGCATCCACATGGAGCGACGGTTATGTCTTTTAAAAGTAATTTAAAAGATGACAGCATTTGAGTGGGCAAAATTAAAGTGATAGCTGTATAAAATTTTTTAGTTTTTAATTAAATTTTTTTAATTAAAAACTAAGAGGCTTAATATTTAGGTATTTTATCAGAGCTCAGTCCAAAGGCCTAAGTCCATTATTCAACAGTACCTATTCCCCCAAGTTCAATATACAGTGACATTCCAAAACCTCTTATTATTACATATAAAGCGGGATACTCTAGATTATGTTAGGATCCGAGATTGATAACTTGATTTTGTCAAGTTATTTTTGTTTTAAATTATGTTATTTTTCATGTAAATTCTGGTGTGCTTTATGTTTTTTTGTGAGTTTATTTGTGTGTAGGTGGCAAGAGAAAAATTTGTGATGAAAGAGTGATGAGCTTAAAATTTCTCACTGCAGCGAGAAGAAGCTCGATGCAGCGAAGTCTGAAAGTATATGTCCAAGATGTAGCGAGATACTCCTCGTTACAGCGAAGGAAGGTTCGATACAGCAAGGGTGTTTGTGATATAGCGAGAGAAAGACTCCAGCTTCTGCCAAATTGTCGCCCAGTTCCTACTGTAGCAAGCCAAGACTCACTACATCAGCGCAAGTGCTCGCTACAGCGAAAGAAAACCTGATGCAGAGAGACGTCACAGGAACTTTTTATTTAAGTTGAAATTTGAATTTTTTTTTGTTATAAATAGAGCTCCTAGGGCTTCGAGCTAGAAGAGGACTATCGCCAATGCCCTTGGAAGAAAGAGAAACATCATATTTGACAAAGATTTCAAAAAATCACAAGAGAATTGAAGAGAAAGAGAGGCAGAAAACCAGTTTGAAGAAATAGAGTTTTCTGAATTGAATTTATTGTTTTTATTTCTTTTCTCCAGAATGTTAACGTTCATATTTACTATTCTTCTTGTGCATTCATTTAACATCATGAGTGGCTAATTCTTTCATACTTAGAGGATAGATGAAACTCTTGTGAACCTATGTTTGGAAGTTGTTTTGGGATTAATAAAGTTTTATTCATAAATTTATGTGTGTTTCTTGCACTTTAAGCTTGCTGTTTAACTGGCCATTAAAGTGAATGATATTAGATACATGTTTTTTGAACTTGGAAGAGGGAGAAAATCATAATTCTGAAATAAGAAAACACAACTTAGAAGTTAATACATTAGAAGATGATTAACAATTAAGTAACCAAATTAGGTTGGATCTCAAAGTGTGGTTAATTAAACTTGATTGAATAGGAATATTAGTTAAGTTTATTAATCACATTGTTTTGTTAAGGTCTCGGAAGAGGGAACAA
>JAVXUL010000009.1:5878678-5914248 GCA_035590515.1 Trichilia minutiflora | reverse complement strand
TGGAAAAAACACTCCCTGTGGATACGACACTTGGACTCACCGGACTATACTATAACAAGACTACTTATACTTGGGTACATAATCTAATTGAGATCAAGCTCTTTATTGGGATATTTTCTGCTCTTTATTCGGTACTTTCCCCTAATGAATGGATCATTTATTCAGACATTCAGAAAATCGTCCAAGTTATTTACTCGGATGGCTTTTACTCGGATTTCTATTTATGCGAACATCCTTTCACTCGGACATCTTTTTACTCAGTATCTTTTCACTCAGATGTATTCTTATTTGAATAACTTTTTACTCGGATGGTCTCACCGAGCTAGAAAGCCATTTGGTTATCTTTGAGAAGCTGATGTCTTTTTGCTTCAGAAAGTTTTTTTTTTAAGTATTATACTCGGAGAAGTATTACAAAGCACACCATAGTGAGTAAGATCAGACAGAGAGCACATAAATAGAAATGGAAGTTTTATTAATCAAAGTATGATGTTACAGAATGTTCGACCCGTGTTATTACAGAATATCCGGTCCTATTTGGGTCTTATCTACATATGGGAGGTCTTAAACGGCCAAATCTACCTTTTCCCTCTCCGGCTACTTCAAGGCAAAGATGCTCCCCTTCTCGGGTTCCTTGTATCATTCTGATCATCTCGTCCCACCCAGCATCTGCTGCATCATCTTCATCTCGCAGTACGCCTGCAACCAGGAAGAAGCATTAGTAATCGGGGGTTTACAAGTGCAAAGTGAGAGGGAACCCTATGAAGTCAGCGAGTGAGCTTGGGGATGGACTCGCAACAGCAGCTGCACTCGAAAAATCGTTATATTCGGTGAAATAGGCTAAGAAGATGAAGAGGCAAACCTCTGCATGTCCAGACACTCCCCGATTTTTCAATATCTCAAGAATCTAACTTTCCATGTTCTTTATGTTTAGCACGAGTGCCTGTGAGATTGACCATCCTTCCAACAAGGATCGCCATGAAGATCGCAAGCAAAATGTCATGAGAAGTTAGAATAAAACTCTAAAGATACTGGGTTCCTCAACTAGAAACAAAAGATTCATCAATCGATTAAAAACAGGAAGAATATCAAAACAAGAGAAGCAGAGTGAGTATTCTGGTAGGTTTGGGAAGAGTATTTGACCGTGGCTTTCACAACTTTGTTCAAAGGAGAGGAGGTATTTATACGCAAAGTCTAAGAAATCTCGACCGTTGATTCAACGAACCAGATAATGCCACGCCAGTCGAAGGTATAACGTCAAGAGTCGGTTCTCTTCAAATTTCAAATGAGATGGAACCCATCCCGACAAGTAATTATGATGGCCCGGATACTGTGGTCTCCCAGATTGGCTCAACAATGAAGAAGAGACACGTGTAGGGACGATTGCGTTCTCAAGGAGATAACTGAGACGTGACGTCAGTCAAGCCAGCCGAGCAGAAGTTGCACAGTTTTCAATTAAAATAGTTATTTAATTAAAAACTAGAGGGCTTAGTGTTGAAAGATTTTATCGTAGCCCAACCCAGCGGCCTAGGCCCATCTCCACGCTCTTGTCCAGGCCCACCAAATGCATATATCCAGTAAGCTCCTTTATACGGTGTCATTCCGAGAAGCTGGTCACGCCAACAGAAAGATAGCCAAATTGCCTCGAGCATTCTGCCTAAGGCAACCAGTCAGGAATTCTTCTTAGAGTTATTTACTGTCAACTTGCATTCGGGTTAGGGCCTTCAACAACATTTACCTTCAGAATTGGGGGATCGGATCAATATCCCACTATGCAACAGTGTAGACTTGCGGGCACTCGAGGTATGCTAATCCCCACCCCTCTATCTTCTGGTGACACCGAGGCTACAACCCATTGCATGAAGGTCTTCCGAGAACCAGGGAATTTCATTCTCGGGAGAGCTAGAAGCTTTGCTCAGAGGTATAAACACTCGGAGGCTCGGGGATGACGTCGTAAGGAACAGTGTCACAATCCCTTACACCCTCTAATTTTGCAACAGGTCACCCTGGATACGTCAGCCATACATCAACACGTGTCCAAGGATATGCACTCCTAGGTTTTTCATGTACAACATCCAAAAATCAAAAGAAAGGGATTTGCAATCAGATTCATTCGAACAATATCAAGAGAAACCCACTGTGAGACATTCTTTGAACTTTTCGGCGTATCCAGACATCACACTCAAGGATAGAACATTTCATGTCATCCATACTCTTCATGTATTCTTTCTTGCTTGTATGCACATTTATTGCACACATAAAGTAAAATCCTCTCTAACTTAAGCATCGGAGAGTTTTCGTCGAGAAATCGACTTTACCCTTGAGATATTCTGTGTGTTTTACAGTTTCAAACTCAAAGACGAAAAGTGAAAATCTACTGATACTTAAAATAATAGATAAAACCAATTTCTTACGTCAATAAATAATATTCTACGTTATAAAATATTATAACTTGACATCTATAAAATATAACAAATACATCTGCAATTATATATACAATTGCAAGATAATGCTAGAGTACAACTATATCTATACTCTTTTTCAACTTCTTCATAACTTCTCCAATCTCTAATTCCTCCGCCATCGTTTTTGTTTTTATATAGATTTTTTTTAATTAAAAAAAAGCGAAGAAGGCTTTTATTATGTTTGATGAATGAGAGAATATATATATATATATATATATATACACACACATATAATTTTGTTTGAAATTAATAAAAGTTAAAAAATAATTAATTTAAATTTAATTATTTTTATTTAAAATTTTAAATTATAATTATTATATCAATCAAAATTTAAATTATTATTTAAAATGTTTTTATTATTAGTTATAATATATATTATTTTATTTTATTATATAATTATTAAATAATTTTATAAGTAAAAATTTATTAATTCTAACTATAATTTAAATTGTTTTATATTTTTATTTTATTATATAATTATTAAATAATTTTGTAATTAACAAATTAATTAATTAATTATAAATTATCATTTAAATTATGTTCTAACTATTTATTAAAAAATATAGGTTTGATTTATTTATTTTATATTTTTAAATTTGATAATATTATTAAATAAAAATTTACTATATCACTTATTTAATCAAATAATAGTAAATAAAATCTCTATATTATTATCCAACTTATCCATCCTTTTTGTTGGCATAAATCTTGAGGTATCGAGGTGATTATTTGGTTTGTTTAATTTATTTATTTATTTTTATGATTCACTATACTACTTTATGTTAGCAAACATTAGATAAGGAGCGAGAATAAAAACAAAACCTTGAAATAAATATTTTTTTGTATTTTTCAAAAGGGCATGGCTATCGTGCATTAATTAAACACTTCAAGTATTTTGTTTTAAATTTTAATTTTTTCTGTTACAATTTATAGATTTTTTATTATAATAGTTAAATTTTTTTGTTTTATCTTTATTAACTTTTATAAATAAAATTGATAATCAGACAGCTTAAAATTATAATATATATATATATATATATATATATATGAATTATGGTGATTTTTTTTAATTACAAAATTATACAACACAGCTATATGTAGTAAGTAAGCAGACACGTTGGCGCTGTCTTTTAAAATAAATCAAAAATAGAAGTAAATCCATACGCTGACATGCTTAACTTCAACCTTTTCATGCCGTCGTTGATGACATTCAGGCAGCTATCACGTCGTTGATGATGTGTTTGCGTGTTGTTGTCCCACGTGTGGAGTTACAAACCTACGGACGTCTGACAGGATGAGGATGAGGAGACATTAAAACTGGATTCTCGCTGTCTGATTGGAACACCAATGTTTTAAATGTACACTTGATCATTTCTTATTTGTCATTGAGATCAAATAACATTTCTTTAAATTTGTTATTAATGTATTTACTAAAGTTGGAATTAATGAAGATTATGCATTTAACTTAATTGATACCTTAATAACGCGGTAGTCAAGGGCGAAATATATATCATTTTTTAATAAATTATGGTAACAATATGTCATGATCATCACATAATTCATATCAATTATTTTTATTAATTGTAATATTTTATTTTATTTTTATAAAAATTAATGAAAATAATACTCAAAAATTAAATGAAATTATAATTTGATTTTCTTAAACACTTCCGTTCATTTCTATTTTGTTTTACAAGAAGAATCTATACGGTTTAATTCAAATTTTTGGTTAAATATAACTCAGAAAAAAAAAAAAAAAAGTGATTGATTGATCTTTAGCCCAAGTAATTAATTTGCCGACCTCCCGTGGCCAGCCATATTAATAGTTGCCTTGCACAAATTGCAACGTATCATGCCAGGAGCAACTTATACCAATTTATGTTTCAACTTGATATGTATAATAGTATTGGTTCATTAATATATTATTATTTGGTGAATTAAACTTTAAATCTTTATAATATAATACTTCAATAATAAATATACAGTTCCGGTTATTTTATTATCATTTGATAGATGATGAAATTAATATTTAATAATCATGATAATTTTTATTTATTATTTTATATACAAATTAATTTTACATTATAGTTTAGTTATTACATCAATTAATGGGGAAAATTTAGATAAACTATATTATTGTTAAGACTTTTAAACTTTATAAAGTATATATTAATTTTGATAATGTGCCTTATGCATAACATCGTAGGTTTAAATCTCATTATAAAAATAAATAGATGAGACATTAATTTTGTAATTGAACAAAGAATTTGGATATACAAAATATGGTAATTTGGTAATTAACGTTCTGATAACATTGAGAAAATAAATAAATATATAACTTATTTAATTTTATATTAGGCAAGCTCTTAAATAGATAAATAATTTATATATTACTATATTAGCAAAATTTTAAATTTGGTAACTTACGGCTACGACCATATTACTTTGACGCCCTTCATTACCAATCCCCTGCTGGCAGAAACGAAATTTACTTCAAAAACGATGGCAAACGTAGAACGAGAAGGACTAAAATGGGGAAATTACTTCGATAGAATGAATGGATGGGATGGGGTGGTGGTTTCGTGAACCTTCCGGATAACAGGTGGCACAACATACGGCGACTGAAGCGCCACGACGAGACTAGAGTTATACCACGTCATCACATCAAAAAATCATTCTATCCAAAATATCTAGCGAAGGCTATAAATATCTCTCAACCTAGCGATCGCCTAGGGTTTCTGATATCAATTTCTCTCGAAGCCGAAGCGAAAATATTCTCTGAAAACAGAAACGGAAAACAAAAAAGCGAGCCAAACAAAGCGCAAACAAAATCATTTTCAAGTTTGTGATTTATCAGAAAATAGGGATTACGGCAATCAAAGTAAAGATTCTTCCCCGTATCTTATGACGCCATTGATTAGTGACAGGTTCGTCAATTTCTGAGTTCATCCTTTCTTTTAGTTTTCCTAGGTGTTTTTTATATTTGTGATCGAATTAGGTAATTTGTGGGATGTACGATTCTTCGGGTGTTTGTCTAGATTCTGTTGAGGGTTTGGGTTTTTATTTTTATGTTTTAATTTTTGAAGATCTAGAAGTTTGAGTGGTTTAGGGTTTCTAATTGGGTTCCTTTTTATTTATTTTTCTCTGTTTGGTTACCCTTATAGCATACCAATTTGATTTTGAATAAATCAAAGTTTCTTAAATATTTTCTTTTTAAAGCTACTTGGAGCCGAAGTAATTCTATTTTAGCTAAGAAACAAAAAAAAATTTACTTGGTGGCTAAGGAATAGTCGAGTTTTATTAGTAGTGCTTAGAGTCGAAACCTTTTTCGGGTTTCTCTAGGGTTAGTCGATTCTTCGTATAATTGGTGTTTGTTATAGAGGTTTGCTTTTTGGGAAAGTCTCGTATTGATTGTTGTTTGAACATGTGGTTGCTTTGTAACATTATTGAAGATTAGGAAGTTGGTGTTTGTGATAATCAAGGTTCTAACATGACTCAAATTGATTCTTCCAGGAAGAGGAAACGGAGAGATGGTGTTAATATCGCTGAGACTCTAGCAAAGTGGAAACAATACAACGAGTGTCTTGAATTCTACAAGGCCGATGAGAAGCCAGTGAGAAAAGTTCCTGCCAAGGGTTCTAAAAAGGGTTGTATGAAAGGTAAAGGAGGACCGGAGAATGCAAGGTGTAGTTATAGAGGTGTGAGGCAGAGAACTTGGGGCAAGTGGGTTGCAGAGATAAGGGAGCCAAACAGGGGAAATAGGTTATGGCTTGGTACTTTTCCAACTGCTATTGAGGCCGCTCATGCTTACGATGAAGCGGCTAGGGCAATGTACGGTCCCTGTGCCCGGCTCAATTTGCCTGATGTTACAAATTTGAATGAATTTTCGAAGGATTCTGAGTCAACAACTACATCAAACCGGTCTGAGATTGAAGATTTTAAGGTGAAGAGTGATGGAAGGGAAGCTGAATCTAGAATCATTGCTCAACCTGAAGCTAAATTATCAAGTAGTCCTGTGAAGCCAACAACTACAGCTAAAGATGAGAGTGTAGATTGTGCTTGGGGTGAACATTTAGCTAGCAAGCCAGCAACAGGAGATGAGTCTAACCTTGGGAATATTTATGGTCTCATTGATACTAAGAATGAACCATATGAATACAACTGGAAGGATATGCCTATGGATGAAATGTTTGATGTCAACGATCTACTGGATTTGATCGATAAGAATCCCCTTTGTGACTCAGAATTTGGGGCCGAATTGAATAGTGATATTAGTCAACCTGGATTACCCGCCAATGGTCAATATCAATTCGAGAAACAATTAGATTTGTCTTACCAGCTACAGAATCCTGATTCTGAGCTCCCTGGTGTGCCACACCACATAGACCAACAGGGGGCTTCAGATTATGGCCTTCAATTCTTGAAAGAGGGGGAATCAGATTTTGGCTTCTAAGGATATCCCAGCTCAGATGCTTGTTGTGGAAGACAGTTTGAAGTTGATGATTTGTGCATTCCCAACATAATTGAGTTTTCCATATCTCTTTTTGGTTTTTATGGGTATTTTGTGTCCAAGAGGGTGTCATATACTACTTAAAAATGTACACGTTTTTCTTGTTGATCTTTAACTTGGGTTCTTTTTGTACTGACCAGAGTATGGCCTATTCTCTGTAGCTTTTAAGATTGGAGAATGCAGCCATGTTTCTTCTATGCAAGAGAAATGGGTCTGGGAAGTTGCTCTTGTCCCATTTATAATAGGTTGAGTGAAATTCTTTGTTGTAGATATTAGGAAAAGCTATTATACCAAAAAGGAAAGCGTTTTTGCTCGAGTCTACCTTTGAAATATTTGTTGTATGTTGATTTGGTTACATTTTGTTGTCGGTTTCGTTTTATGTTCATAATCTCTCGTGTGTTGGCCTTTTTGTGTCTAATATATTTCAGTTTCTAAATTTAATTATTTATAGTACGGTTTTATGGTACAGTGTTGGTAGTTTCTACTGCAGGTTTGAGTGCTTTTGGTTTCCAAGGAATATGAGAAAGAATGATCTTGATATTTGCATATCTCTGTTACGTAATCCCCATTTTTTTTTAATAGAACTATATTTCTATCAAGCTCCTCGCAGATTTGAACTCAGTTGGAAAGGGTTATTAAACAACTGAGTTATTAACTCTTGGGTTTCTAATTGCCATTTGAAAACATTGGAAAAAATTTTATTAAATTGACTGGGATTTGTACAAATTAAACAAACTTATTACCGGGCACATTTCGAGAAAACATCTGTACACTTCCGCTAAAGTGTTTTAGCTTAAATTTAATGTACAAAAGTATTTTGATTTAGCTTAAATTTAGTATAGAAAATTATGTTTTTTAGATGTTAAATATCTCTAGTAGTCTGGACTCTCAAGCTCCATTCTCCTCTCCTGTCTTCATCATTGTTTTAATCCTCTATCTTTACTTATTGATCCCTTTAATGTTTTGAAGGTGAAGATTTTGATGTGCTTAGTTGTTTTATCATAAGATTTTGTTATACATTACTTGAAATATTTTTATCATATTTATATTAATTGTAATATTTGAATTAGTATTTAACACTGGTGGTCACGTTCATGATCCGTTTTAAAGTTCATTTTCTATATAGATAGTAGAGATAGTCATTTGCATACAAAATCAGCTGTGTACTGTTCCAATAAATCTTCATGAGATTGAAAATATTGGGTTAGGTAAATATAAATATCAATTTGACTACTATTTTATTTTATTTTATTAAATTATTTTTTTTCTTATATAGATATTAGGTGTTGAGAAGATTTTACTTCATAATATTTGATAAGTTGTGAAATGATTATAAGTGTAATATTTTATTATTATTTTTTTAATTTTTTATTGTTATATTTTTTTATAATATACTATTTTTGTTCAATTTTAAATTGTATTTATTATTTTTACATACTTGGGCAATGCTTAATTTGAATTAGTGTAACTGTATGTTTATTTTTGGTATCATTTAATTAAGAATAATATATTTATAATTTTATTTCAAACTAGTATATTTGTATATTTATTTTTATTATTTTATTTTAAATTAATATATTTGTTTAAAATTTTAAAGAAAATTTATTTTTTATCATCTTAATTAATTTAGTAATTAACAAATCAATATTAAAATTATATATATATTTTTTGGTTTGTTGTATAGTGATTGCAAATTTAGAATTTATGTTAGTATATCAGATTGAATTAAATATAAATTTGCTTCTTTAATTTGCAAATTTGTAAATCAAATATGAATTTAGTCAAAATTCGTGTAATCCGGTCAGCCGCAGCCCTGCTCTCGTTATTTTTGAACCGGCCAAAATGCCGGAGTTGGTGATTTGTTACGATTGTATTTTTAATTAACTTTAAAAATATATGATGAAAAGTATTCAGTGGGTAAGATTCTCTCCTAATATACGCTCTCGTGAGTTTTATAGATTTTATCCAACGACTAGTTAATAATAATGTATAATTATGATTTATTTATTTATTATTCTCACATAGCAGTAATTAATTATAAAAATTATGATTATTATTATTTTTATATACAATGAAAAACTATTGATAGGGATCAACACAAAAGCAGTAATTCAGTATATCCTTAATCACTAAAACACACCCTTTAAAAGTTAATTAATTACAAAAAAATAGCCTAACTTAAAAAGAGTTTCGCCTTTACTTAATAAATATCTGTTTTCGTCGAACATTCGTAAATATCTATATCTATATCTAGGGGTATATATATTTTGATAGCTAATAATAACATAATATAAATTTAAATTACAGTACCTCATTAATATTTTGTAAAATACTAATAAAAGATAATTAATGCAAGAATTTTATATTGTTTTGAATTTTATATATCAAAACTGTCTTTATTTTTGAGATAGCCTGAAATTAAAAAAAAATTATTAGAGAAAAAATCAATTTTTTGATAAAAATCTTTTGATATTTAAATTAAGATTTTTCTTTAAAAGAAACTTAAAATAAAAAATGACAGCAATTTGGTATATCAGAGTTGAGTTACCTATTTTCTTAATTTTTATACCTTATATAATCAAACTTCATAATTATAAAATACGTGTTTGGTAATCATTACTTTTCTCCGCAGATTATGGAATTAATTACTGAAATCATGGGTTATAACCGTAACAGATATTATCTGCATTTATCTGCTTTAAATATCTCGGTTGAACTTGTTAAACAATAAACATAATTGTGTATATGGTCTTGGGGTCTCATCTATATAAAACTTTCATTGTGATTTTCATCATGAACATTTAACGGCAATATGCCAATATCTCGAGACCATCTGAGGTCTCGCTTTTGTATAAGTAGAATGTTGTAGCTTTCAGATTCTTAAAGCCAGATATATGGGCCTTAGAGTAAAATATAGGAATCTTAAGATATCGGGGTCTATATATGTATATTACAGGGGTCTCATATGATGGTTTGTTAACATAAAAAAGAATAGGGGTTTTGAGCACTTACTTTGAGACTCACTTGACCTCTGAGTTGTTATTAAGAAATTGGATTCCCAGGCAGGCCTTTGGATTAGTAAGATCCGAGATTGTCCTTAATAGTGAGCTTTCTAGATTTTAATTAAAAACTCCAGTTTTTAATTAAAAGTAAGCTTAAATAAAAACTAAAACAAAGGTCTCAAATTGACTTGATGTTACACCTAAGCTATAAATACTAATTCATTTTCTTAACTATAATGTTGTATGAACAGTAAAATTCTCTAGGATGACCTTGAGTTTGTTACTTTATTATTGAATTAAATCGCCTTTTCCAAATTGCTGGTCAATATTAAAGGTGTCTAACGAGCCTGAATCGACAGGTTTGGGTCAATCTGATAGTTTTAGTTTTTTGAAACAGGCCCAAATTGAAAGTCCTAACAGTCCGGACTGGGCCGGTTCTATGGTTCATGTTTGGTGAAACCGAATCGGAATCAAAATTAGAACAAAAAATAGCCTAACTCAAAAAGAATTTTGCCTTTACTTAATAAATATTCATTTTTGTTGACCATTTGTAAATATCTATATCTATATCTAGAGATATATATATTTGATAGCTAATAATAACATAATATAAACATAATATAAATTTAAATTACAGTATCTCATTAATATTTTGTAAAATACTAATAAAAGATTATTAATGCAGGAATTTTATATTGTCTTGATTTTTGTATACCAAAATTGTCTTTTTTTTTGAGATAGCGTGAAATTTAAAAAAAATGATTAGAGAAAAAATCAATTTTTTAATGAAAATCTTCTGATATTTAAGTTAGGGTTTTTCTTTAAAAGAAACTCGAAATAAAAAATGACAGCAATTTGGTATATCAGAGTTAAGTTATCTATTTTCTTAATTTTTATATCTTATATAATCAAACTTTATAACTATAGATCACGTGTTTGGTAATCATTACTTTTCTCCGCAGATTATACAATTAATTATTTAAATCATGGGTTATAACCGTAACAGATATTATCTGCATTTATCTGTTTTAAATGTCTCGGTTGAACTTATTAAACAACAAACATAATTGTGTATATAGTCTTGGGGTATCATCTATATAAAACTCTCATTGTGATTCTTATCATGAACATTTAACGGTAATATGCCACATCTCGAGACCATCAGAGATCTCGCTTTTGTATAAGTAGAATGTTGTAGCTTTTAGATTCTTAGAGCAAGACATATGGGCCTTAGAGTAAAATATAGGAATCTTAAGATATTGGGGTCCATATATTTATATTCTAGGTGTCTCATATGATGGCTTGTTAACATAAAAAAGAATAGGGGTTTTGAGCACTTACCTTAAGACTCACTTGACCTATGAGTTGTTATTAAGAAATTGGATTCCCAACTAGGCCTTTGGATTAGTAAGATCCTAGATTATCCTTAATAGTGAGCCTTCTAGTTTTTAATTAGAAATTCTAATTTTTAATTAAAAGTAAATTTAAGTAAAAACTAAGATAAAGGTCCCGAATTGACTTGACGTTATACCTCCTCTTTTGTTACTTTCCAGTTAAGCTATAAATACTAGTTCGTTTACTTAACTATAATGTTGTATGAACAATAAAATTCTCTAAGATAGCCTTGGGTTTGTCACTTCATTATTGAATTAAATCACTTTTTTCAAATTGCTGGTCAACATATCTCTATTTTATTAGCTTGCAGTATAAAACATTAACATTCCCTAAATCCTATTAAATCAACTAACCCATTATTAACATGAGCCCATCGTTTATTTTAAACGACCAACTCTTAAGATTTTGAGGTTTCTTTATGTTGACGTGGCTCAACTATATCCATTGAATGCATGTGATTAGGGTTTACTCGAGACTATTTATTTAACACTATATAAATACCGCTCTCTTCTCCTCCTTCATGCCTCGTTTATCCCCTTTTCGAGCTCTTTTGCAATTTTAGATGTACGATGATTTCCATAAAGCATTTCAAGGCTCCAATTTTCTCACATCAAGTAACTTTCAGCTTTCCAATAATTTTCGATAAGTTTTACTTCTTTCTTTCTTCTCCATACAAAGTTTCTGGCTTCTGGATATTTTTTTTTGATAACTATGCATATATATATATATATATATATATACTTGAAACACAAAATTTATCGCTTTTCTACATTTACGCTTTGTATATATTTTGATCTCATAAAGTAGATCATTAGAAAAGAAACATAATTGATCACATTGTATATAATTTTCACACTACATATTAATAATTAATCTATGTCATCTAATTATATTAATATGGTTGACTATTAATAAGTTTAGTTATGATTAAATGTAACAAAAGTTCTTTTGATCCTATGGTGATATAATTGATGAACTGGATTGTTTCAAGACATATTCGATAATGATAACGAATTTTGAGTTCATGAAGTTATTTTAATATATAATTATAAGGTAATATATATAATCTAAATAGGAGTTTGTTGGATTTAATTTAATAAATATATGGGAATATATGTTTAACATTGTGTATTAAAGACTATCATAAGTTAAGTCAAAATTTTAAATGATATAATAAAATTAAACTAATGTAGAATTAACATATTTAATTAAAGTATTAGCTTTAATATATATAAATATTAAATCTTATTTTTATTTTATGATGAATCAAATAAAAATAAATAGTATAAATTATTCAATAATTTAGAGTTCTTATATTTATTATGTTTTGATTCTATATTAGTATTTGAAGAGATATTTTTTAATATTTTATTGTCGAAAAATATAAACTCTACCTACAAGACTAAAAGATTAATAACTTGGTTATTATATATTTAAGAATTTAACGTAGATTTTAATTATATTTTATTAATTTTTTATTATTTAATAATTTAATAGAGATTTTAAATATATTTTGTTAATTTTTTATTTTGATAATTTAATTAAATATTTTTAAAAAAATATCTAATAACAAAATTTTATATAAATTATTAATTATTAAATATACTAATTTTTAAAAAATATAAACAATTATGGACGCTGATGTTATTATTCATTAAATATACAACTTCTCAAAGCACGAAGGGCAAAAAGACCAGGCGACAACCTCAATTCTCAAGATTATTTGACCACTTCACACGTGCTGCAACGAATCCAACGAGCAGATATCAAGTTAACCCATCAATTTTCGTACTTTCGTTTGGTCCCACGAAAGTAATATCTTTTCTCATCACCGTCAATCACCGCCGTTCATCATTAATCACCTTGCTAATTACATGCCTGATCTACTCTTCCCATTATCACTTTATTTACATCGCTTGCCACTTTGCATTCCATTCAATTCCATTCCATAGTACGGCGGTACTGCAGACTGCAAAGCAAAGGTGTTTTTAATTGCAGTTCGACTTCAAAGGCCATTTTCTCTTTTTTAACTCTTGCAAAAGCAAAAGGCACAGAATCCCAGATTCCCAGACAGACAAATCTATTGACTTCTCCACCAGTCCTTCATTTATAACTCTGTTCCTAGTCCATTCTTGCCAACTCTCTTTATGATCATTAAATTCCAATCTTCATCATTGCATGAATCTCTGTTTTCAGGCAACAATCTAATCGGAATCTGAAATTTCTGTCTTACCCAGATGCTGTTTTCAGGTAAAATAGCCAAACTTCTTTGTTTCCTGCTATGCATTTACCTGGATGACGTTGATTCTTACCATGTTTTTGTTTCTGATCAATCTAGAATCCTCTGTCTTGAGGTTCTAGGCGTAAATCGGACTGATAAGTATTTGCTTTATGTGTGTTTGGTGGTTGATCATTCTATTTTTATTTGCAGCAATGTGTGGCTGTGCCCTATCACATTCATTGTTTTCCATTTGAAGTAAAGTTTTTCTCTTTTGTGCTGTTCTGTAGGTTGGACGCTATAATGTATATTGCTAACTAATGCCTTTTCTACTTCCTCTGTTTAGTAATTTCTTATTTTACCCGGAAAAAGAGAAGAATTAAGGCGAAAAGAAAAACTGAGTGTTAAATGTAATCTGCTTTTCCTGGAAAAAGTTGTTTGGCAATGGTTTCTAGGCGTTAAAACAGAAATGGTGAAGATATGATTAAGATTACCTCTTACTAATGTAAATATTTAGGCTGTTTTGTCCATTCTGGCACCCGATAAGAATCAAAAAGTCAGAATAAAATTGATAGTCTATGGTAATGTTAACATCCTTGGTTACATTTTCTTATTGTGTAACGTAGTATGGATAAAATGGTAAGGCTAATGGCAGAGAAGTCTATGCTAGTCATTGGTTTTTTGGCACTTGTAAATTTGTAATGCGGCTGGGTTAGAATTCAGTGCCATGGGTCCTTGATTTTGTATTTGGTATGTGAAGAAGCTGTTTGATCAGGGTGCGTGCAAATGTGGATCACTAACGTGGCCGGTGCCACAACAGTCTTCAGTGTTCCCCTGCACAAGGACAGTAAGAATTTGAAATGTTTATATTAGGTAGTGGTGTAATTTGATGCACGTAATCGTTTGTTCAAAGCATATAATTATGGGGTTTTTCTGTGCTGTGTTTTTCGAAATTTTGCAGGTGATCTTGATTTTAGCCTTAGAATGTGTCTAACCGGCTATTTATTGCAGATAAATATGGCTTTAATTTTTTATAATTATAGCCGAGGGTGTTAAGGGTATTAAGCCAGTTGGCTTGATCAACAATGAAGAAGAGAAAGCATTTATATCAATCCAATCATCCATTTGATGAGGATCGTAAGCATTTTCTCTACTCTTTGTTTTCTTATTGCAATTAGTCGTTCTCATCCCTTTGAAGTGCCTGTATGCGTGAAAGCAATCTGAATGTACTTTCAGCGCTAAAATTAAACAAATAAACCAATTTCAGCTACAATAGAGAATTGGTAAAAAAAAATTGTTCATTAGATCCTACATTGCCTAAAACCTTTCCTTACTACTATACACGGTCTAATGGATTGTTATTTATCAGCTTTTGAGGCATTTTTATGTGGCTCATGGCAAACTGTGAAGTTCATAAGAGTTAAGGATGGAAAAATGACAATGCATCTCGAAGACAACCAATGTTGGACTGAAGAGAAACGTCCATTCTCTAATCTTCGTATAAGATCAAGGAAAGCAACTTTGTTGGATTGTACCTGCTTTTTGAGGCCTGGAATTGATGTATGTGTGCTTTCGGACTGTCAAAATGCAGAACATTCAGGTGAAGAAAATAAAGACCCTGTAAGTTACATTTTCCTCAGGAGGATTTCTTTTCAACTTGCTACTAATAAAGGGGACTTGAACTCCTTAGCTGCTCCATTACAATTCTTCATTTGCTTGCAGCACAGGGCATACTTTCTTCCTTTCATGAATAAACTCGGAAGATAAACCTATTTGATTTTTGTTTGAGATTCTTTGTTAGTAAAGTTGGTGTGTGTTTGGCTTTGATATGAATTCATGCGTGAACTTATTATCTTGTCCGGCACAACACCAATAGTTGTCATCTTTGAAATTTTAATGTTTAATTTATTTTAATTTCTTTGAAATCAAATATCTCCTCATGCAGTCATTTGGGAAGAAAAATTGAAAGGTATAAAGAGAAAAAAAAAAATCTTTGGCACTGTAATTAAGAGTTATACTTCTTTTGCTATTTGTGATGATTTTTTTTGACTCGAGGGGAATATTGCCGTGTTGCACATATCAAACTTTTCCGACTATTCATAACTCTATCTATATTTGGAAAATAGTATATATAAGTTTAACTATCTTAGACTGTTGCTATAATTTACCTTGCTTCGATTGAAATGCTTAAATTACTTTTATTACATGTTTATTTTTAATTTGACAGCATTTGTTTATTTTGAGAATTGCATTATTCCTATTTAAGTTTGATCTCAATTCTTGCTTTTAATAAAGGTTTGGGTTGATGCCAAGATAAGTTCTATTGAGAGAAAGCCGCATGACTTGCAATGCACCTGCCAGTTTTATGTCAAATTCTACATTAACCAAGGTCCTCTTGGTTCGGAGAAAGGAACAATTAGTAAAGATGCTAAAACAGTTGGGATTAGTCAACTAGCTATACTCCAAAAGCTTGAAAAAGATGCTTGTGAAGATCAACACTACCGATGGAATTTCTCTGTGGACTGTTCTTCATTGCAAAAGACTAAACTGTTGCTGGGGAAATTCTCATCTGATCTTTCATGGTTACTTGTTGCATCAGTTTTGAAGCAGACTGCATTTGATGTAAAATCTCTAGCAAACAGAATTGTCTATCAAATATTGGGCGGTGATGAGGACAACTCTTTCCTCAATTCTGATAATTGTCAAAATGCTATAAATTTCAAAGTTGAAGATCGTATTTCAGCATCAAATGTGTTCCAATTTATTCCAGCTGATACTAAGGGGGCCAGTCTTGCTTGTGACACAAAAGAAGTTGAATCATCACCAATTTACGATGTTACAAACTTGCGACGGTCTAAACGTCGAAATGTACAACCTGACCGTTTTCTAGGCTGTGATATTCCTCCAGAGTCAGATGTTGGCTGGGTTCGGATGTTTCCTTACAAGACAGACAGAGGGGAAGAAGAAGATTTGTACTTACCATTATCTCAGCTATTAGACGGACAAATGGGATCTAATTGCTCAGAAGAGAATGCAGGGGCTGAGATAGGTAATTTGCTGAAGCATAAAAGCAACAGTAAACTGAGGGAGATGAAATTGGGTGTGCCCAAACAAACAGTCCATCTAACAGAACTTGCTATTGTTCCTGTACCTGCTGAAACTGATCTACTAGCTTTTCATCAGTATCCTCTCCCTCTTAAGATCTCCGGAACTTGTTCACTAAAGAATGACGAAATTTCTACCAAGAATTACTTGATAGGTTCCTGCTCAGTGCCAAGGAAGAATACTTCTAAGTTGGAAGACATGGAGTTTGACAGTTGGTGGGTAGAGAAATCTCCCGACAAGAAAGTCCAAAGTAAGAATATTTCTGACGTAGATGATATTGGGTATGATAGTAAGTCGTGGGGAAGGCCCTCCAACAAGAAAGTCCAAAGTAACAAATGTCATACTATAAGTTTAAAAAGTGAGGAATTTTGTGAAAAAATGTCTCGCAAGAAAACAAGCTTAAATGCAGGAGCATTCAATAGACTGATAAATTCATACATGAAGAATATTGATTCCACAATTACAAATGATCATGAAGAACCAAATCTTGTTGACCAGTGGAATGGTTTTAAGGCAGCCAAAACTTTAGAGCACAGTATGGGAATGGAGCAATCCTTGAGTGAAAATGAAAGCGAAATTTCAGAAAACGACGTGTTGTGGAAAGAAATGGAGTTATCCATGGCATCAGCTTATATTCTTGAGAACAATGAGGTATATTGCAATTATTATCTTTTGTTTAATCAAGACCTGATTATTGGTTGTAAATTATTTTCAGCTCATGACATTCTCTACATGCCAAGCCTCTTTTCTTCATGGCTGTCAGTTTGATAATGGTTTGCAGGGTTCAAATGCTGGATTCTCTACTAAGGCTCTGCAAAATTCAAGTGAAAGTTGCAAACATGAATACAGATTGGATGAAGAAATTGGAATCTTTTGTACTTTATGTGGTTTTGTTAGCACTGAAATAAAATATGTCACGCCCGCCTTTGTAAGTAAAATGCAATTCAATAATGATTTTTTTCCCCTTTTCTGTGCACCAATTGTATTTATTAGTCTCCTCTGATGACCCCTTTCTGACTTTGGATATTCTTGTTGTCCATTAGAGTATAGGTTTTTAAATAGAGCTTTCTTAAATAGTTCTTGAACTAGCAGAGCTTTTAACTAAAATATTATTGGTTGTTTGGTTGCAAAGCACATCTTTTAACAAAATTTTTGTAAATACTTCAATAAACAAGTTTTTAATGGTTTTATGGAAGCAATGAAGTAAAATTTTCAAATTATATAATTATTTTAGACAATTTAACCATTGAAAAGCTTAAAAGGCTCTCCTACCAAACGACTAAAGTTTGAAATTTTCTTTGATTGGTAAAATAGCTTTTTTCATAATCCATTAGCCTATCTTCAGTTACAATTAAATAATATAAAAAAATTTAAAAAGAGCTTTAACATTAAAAAAGGTTTTTAACTATTAGTGAATTCACAGCAAATGGATACTCATAGGCTTTCTCGTGTGTATTCTTGTGTTGGCCAGTTTATATATGCTGCAATGTCACTTGCACACCTACAAACCGATTTCTGATTACCATATTTTTTGCTCTGTTCGACTAGGTCCAGTACAAAAGCTGGATTACTGGCAAGATGGACAATGAAGAAGATCCAGAGCATGGACTTGAAGATGAGGGCTTGAATCTTGTCTGCAATCAGGCTACCTCTGAAATGATATCCCCAGAAGAGAACGACAATGTCTGGGCCTTGATTCCTGAACTTAAAATGAAACTGCGCTTCCATCAGAAAAAGGCTTTTGAATTTCTATGGAGAAATGTTGCTGGGTCTGTGGTACCAACTCTTATGAAACCAAAGTCTAAGAATACAGGTGGTTGTGTTATTTCTCATTCTCCTGGAGCTGGAAAAACCTTTCTCATTATTGCATTCCTCGTTAGCTACTTGAAGTTATTCCCAGGAAAACGACCTCTAGTCCTCGCCCCAAAGACAACTCTCTATACCTGGCACAAGGAATTTATTAAATGGCAAACTCCTTTACCAGTTCATCTAATCCATGGCCGTCGAACCTATAGAGTTTTCAGACAGAAAAAAGTAAGGTCCTTCCAAGGAGTTCTGAGGCCCACTTTGGATGTTATGCACGTTCTAGATTGCCTTGAGAAGATACAGAAGTGGCATGCACATCCAAGTGTTCTTGTGATGGGTTACACTTCATTTCTAACACTAATGCGAGAAAATGCAAAGTTTGCACACAGAAAATATATGGCTAAAGTGCTGCGGGAAAGTCCTGGGATTGTGATACTAGATGAAGGGCACAACCCTAGAAGTACCAAGTCCAGGTTGAGGAAGGTTCTAATGAAAGTTGAGACAGACTTGAGAATATTGCTTTCAGGTACATTGTTTCAGAATAACTTCTGTGAATATTTTAACACTCTCTGCTTGGCACGACCCAAGTTCATTGAAGAAGTTTTAAGGGCATTAGACCCAAAATTCAAGAGGAAGAGGAAAAGGGTGAAGAAGACTCGGCAGTTAGAATCGCGAGCAAGAAAATATTTCATTGATACCATTGCCAAGAAAATTGATTCAGACGTAGGAGAAGAACGAATGCAAGGGTTAAACATGTTGAGAAATATTACAAATGGATTTATTGACGCATATGAAGGTGGAGGTTCTGACAATCTACCTGGTTTACAAATCTACACATTATTGATGAATTCTTCCGAAGTACAACATGAGGTTTTGATGAAACTACACCAAATTATGGCTTCGTACCATGGTTATCCTCTTGAATTGGAGCTTTTGATAACCCTTGCATCAATACATCCTTGGTTGATCAAAACTTCAAATTGTGTTAATAAATTTTTTGATCTCAAAGAATTGTTGCTACTTGAGAAGTTCAAGTATGAAATCAGAAAAGGGTCTAAAGTGATGTTTGTTTTGAATCTTGTGCATCGAGTTGTCAAGCATGAGAAGGTTCTGATTTTTTGCCACAACATTGCTCCAATAAAGCTGTTTGCAGAATTGTTCGAGAAAATCTTTCGATGGCAGAAGGGTAAAGAAATTCTGGTCCTCACGGGTGACCTAGAGCTGTTTGAACGAGGAAGAATAATGGATAAGTTTGAGGAACCTGGTGGCCATGCAAAAATACTTATTGCTTCAATTACAGCTTGTGCTGAAGGCATTAGTTTGACTGCAGCTTCACGGGTGATTATGATGGATTCAGAATGGAATCCTTCCAAGACAAAGCAAGCCATTGCACGTGCTTTTCGACCTGGTCAGCAAAAGATGGTTTATGTCTATCAACTCTTGGCATCAGGCACACTTGAAGAAGATAAGTATAGGAGGACAACATGGAAGGAATGGGTGTCTCGTATGATTTTCAGTGAGGAACTTGTTGAAGATCCTTCTCGCTGGCAAGCAAAAAAGATTGAAGATGATGTACTAAGGGAGATTGTGGAGGCAGACCAGATTAAGTCTTTCCATATGATAATGAAAAATGAGAAGGCTTCAAGAAGTTGATCATAGCAAACCTTAATTCCTTGTAATAACGAAAAGTATATCAATTCTGGTCATCATTCCCGGTTCTTTGCCCCTCTCGATTTCTTTCTTTCATTTATACCTGTTTAATGTTTATTAACAAGATGTAAATAAAGAGAGGGCGCATATTGTTATAATTCACTACCGACCAACATAATTAATGCTTTACTCATCTTCTATACGCAAAATTTACTTAACTATCTGAAGTATCAAACTGAAGGGTTTGAAATCAACAGAATTCTGCCATCAGTATTCAACTAGAGAGTTCCCAAAGCTCTCTCTTTCAGAGCTTAAATTTTTATTTGTGCAGCATCCCAAGTTTCGTTAATTAATGTTAAGAAGCATTATAGATTTCGTACCTGCCATGTATATGATATGTACCTCCATACGGGTCGAATTCTCTACAAGTGTTTTGCTGCAGGGCCACCAGAACCAAAACATTTGACAAGAACCTGACATGAGAACTCCTTTAACTAGAATTTATGAAGCAATTTGAATGCGCCCATTTAAGTAAGTACATATATGTCATGAAGTTGGCGGGAAAGGATAAAGTTTAGGTGTGTAGGTGTGTCGTCTATGGCATATTTGGTCTGCGGGCTCTCCATCAGATCCAGCTATCTGACCACGGGTACGGACCACGGAGATGTGTTGTAGTTTGGATAATAATATTGAGCCCCTAATTGTTTATATTTTTACATATAACGATTAGGTTGAGCACTTGTAATAAATAGGTCTCTGATCTTACTTAGAATGATTAAAATACCCCTTTTTTATTAAGTTTTATACATTCGAATAATTTGAGACAATACTCGGTAAAAAAAGGTCATTTAGTCAACTCAATAGAAAAAAGGGATTTAATTGATATAAATAGGTAGATTATGTTCTTATTTATAAAAATATAAAAATTTAGGAACCCTAATACCTCATGACGAAACAATATGTGTCTTACAATATAGAACTTTACAAATCCTTGAAACTACGGTTGTTGCATAGCTTTGGAGAAATTAATGAATCAAAACTATGGGTGATAAATGCGAAACCATGGGCTGATTGACCTTCAGTTGCTATAAACATTTATTAAATTCTTGTATATGCCTTTCTTGATTCATGCTCAAACCTCCAAAAGAATCATACTGTCTGTACAATCTTCATCTTCCAACCATGGAGATTGAGATATAATTTGTTTAATATGATGTAGGCGGCCCAAACCATGGGCAGCTAAGAACAAGATTAGAATTGAACATATCTTGAATTGCCGATTAATGATGGGTCATGTTACCGTAAATCGAGTGTATAAATCTTTTAGTTTTTGGTTATAATTATCAATTTTTGTATTATATTTTTTAAATGTAATAGATAATTTAAGATGTCAGTGTGAAAAAATATCCGACGAATTTCGTACACCAAATAACGAAAATCTTTAATGAGTTTTTTTATACCAAATAAGAAATAACTCATAATAAACGAACGATGTTTGATATTTGTGATTGAACTTAGGTGGTCCTAAATTACCTACGTACCCCCTCTTCTTCTTCTTCTTGGCTTTTATTTAGGTGGTTCTATTCATTTTTCCTCTTTTTTTCTGATTTTTCTTCTTCCTGACTTTTCTCCTGATGGGGGATTAAGTAACATATAATTTTTTTTTAGGAGAAGAGACGATGATTTTACAAGACTAGGGTGACAGTTTCCAAGGAACCATAGGACGGCTGTTATTAAATGGGTAAGGGTTATACTGTTGACTTAGTAGAAAAAGTACTATATAAGCCTCAAATCACCACCAACATAAGATATTCGATAAAAATTTACAAAATTGTATTATACAACTAAATATATTATAGTTCACCCTCAACTAACACGAGCCATACATAAATTATTTATATATGATGTTTTAAGTCTAGTGGTATAATTTTTTTTTTTACCAAAGTCTTGTTTATAAACTAACACATAAAATATCATCATTTACTAATAAAAAAAATATAATTATTATTAATAAATGATGTGGATTTAGTATAAAGTAATCAATACCATTATATTACATTAATTTGTACACAAAAATTTATATTAAAAATTTACATTTCTAATATTATTCATAATATTTTTCTCCACAAAAGCTTCTATGTATGAATCAAACACCGAAACCAAGTTGGCAAAACTTTAAAAATGAAAAACATTCCAACTTGAGCATAAGAAAATATTTTCTCCTCTTACTATTACATATTGTCCCAACCAGATTCATGTCTTTACCTATGTATTTGGATAGAATCCATGCTCGATCGCTCGTCATTAACAATATACAAGGGCAAATTAGTGAACTTGGCGACTTTTTAATCTCTTGATTATTGGTTCTTTTGGCAAGTATTTGATTATTTATTTATTTATAGAGCTGACTACACTATATGTCTCTGTCTCTTTTTTCTCATTTGGTTTATTTTTGGCAAGTTAGGAAAGAGTGGACGTTTTTTTTACTACAAGCATTGTATGATATATTTTTTTATTTCTTATTTTTCTACAATATTTACGTCAATACAGAATTATTCACTATGTAAAATGGTTTCTGTAAATTTTTTTTTTTTGCATATATCAATTGTAAAGGGAATAAATGAGTTTGGAAAATACCTAATTCTATTCTAGTAAATAAAAGGATTAAATGATGCCCTAACCCATCTCTTTCGATCATTAGTTTGACTGGGACTAACAAACTCATTTGTCTGCTATATTATTGTACTTTTTTTTTTTTCTTTTCTTCTTCTTCTTCTTCTTCTTCCTTTTTTTTTTTTTTTTTTTCACATAGAAAAACGTATTAAACAGAGAGAATTTCTTATTGGAAGAGCAATAAGGGGAAAAGTGGTCTCCAACTTTTGAAGTAAAAAACAACCAAGTTGGTGGTAGTTGGTGAGAAGCAAGAAAATGGAGAAAGGGGCAAGAAAGAAGAATTTAATTTAAAGGATTTAAATTTGGAATATTAATCATGTAAAAAGTTGTGAGGTTAATTGGAATAGCAAGCATATTGACAGAAAGTGAGATGATTAAAGTTGGTCGATTAGTGTCAGGAGGAATAAATTATAACCTAGTGGATGGATGAATTTATTAAATTAACCCCAAACCATGACAACTGCCGTGTCTTATTTTTTAATGATATATAAATTACAAATACTTACATAATAATTTGTAGAGAGCTTGGAGAAGTATCCAAAGAACAATTGTATTTATACAAATAACTTAATGACAAAATGATGAATGTAAAGTTTTAAATATTTATATGAAAATTTCAAATAACTAAAATTAATGTTTGAGTGTATTTTAAAAAAAATAATTTTATTTTAAAAAGTAACGAATAAATATATTTGGTTACTTGTTTATAAAATTCATTTAAAAAATATATTATTTTAGCAAAAATATTTTTAAAAAAATACATTTCAAAAATTGTTTTTTTCTTAAAGTAATTACTTTTCTCATTTTTAAGTATAATACCAAATACAATGTTTTTTCTTATTATTTTGAAAATTAATTTAATGAACACCGCTTACATTTTTTATTCTTAAAAATATTATTTTTAAATAATATTTTAATAATGTTACCAAATAATTTAGTAATTTAATATTGAATTATTAGTAATTATTTATAATTTTTCAAATAGTACTGGCAAATCAAGTGTCATTCATCTTAATTTAGTTTAATTCACTATAAAAAAGAAAAAGAAAAGCTAATAAATTTGCACATCTAGTATGTTTGTAGTTAGGGGTGGATATTTATAGATTGGATTGAATCGAGTTAAAATTTTAATATGATTCATATATTATAAGTTATATTTAAAACAATCTAATCTAATTTATAAATGTGTTACAATCTAATATATTTCAAAACTACTTGAAGCAGATTGGATTAGATTTGTACCGGATATTAAATTTTAAGCATAAATTTAAAATATAACTCATGATATATATGTGAATGATTTGAATTGGATCAAATTTAGGTATAAAATTTAGCCTCAAAATATAACTCATATAATGTTGTAAACACCTTATTATCCAATAATAACTAATTTAATTTTGGCCTAGACATAAATAAATTAATTAAACTAAGCAAGTTGAATTAGTGAAAAAGTGAAGAGTTTCCTTACTAGAAAGAATAAATGAAATACTTTTAAGTATATATTTTTCTCTTCTTCAACAATTCTTTTATTTAATCAAAGTTTTTAACATTTTATCTTCAAATTATCAAATTTTATCATCATAGAATGACTTTATTTTCTTCTTCCTAAATTAAATAGCATTCTATTATAACTTTATTAATTTATATATTATTTCAATTAAATACCTCTTTATTTCATTTTAAATATTAAAATACTGCATCATATTTTAATTATTTTAACAGTGTACACACTTCAATGACATACTCTTATACTCAAAATTTGAACAATAACATCAACAAAAAAATTCAATTAAAAAATTATCGATGATATAATAAATTTAAGGTTTTATTATATTTTAGATCCGCTTTAGATTATATTTTAAGTGCAAATTGGTGAATTTGCATATTAAATTTAATTCAATTTATAATCTAATTTATAAATGATATATTATAAAATTTTAATTTATAAATCAGTTTATAAATTTTTAAAGATTTAAATTTATTTAAATTAGATGGATTGAATTTATTCATCTTTATTATATCGATTGAAATTTATTCATCTTGATTTTTAACTCGTGGGATAATAATATTTATAATTTATATATTACTATTGAGTCGAGACCTAGTGGAAAATCTTGTTTTTAATGTAATATTATTTTTTTCCCAATTTTCAAGGTGTTTTCCATGCAATGCAAATTTGGCCTCCAATAAACATTATTACCGAAAATGGGTGGCAATTAATAATTATTAAATGCAACATGTATAAATGTATTATCACCGTTGAACAATGAGTCAGGGATTTCTATTGGAATAATTTATTTAAGCTTAAAGATATATGTCGAGGAGTTGGAATAAATTAACCACAGCATATAACTTTAAATAACTTTCTGCTGCTGAAGTTTGATTTTTTTTTTTTTTTATGGCAAATATTATGCACCATTAGAGGACAAGATATCTTTTGATATAAAATTAATCTATTTTGATCATTTGAAAGATCAAGAGCCACAATTCGAATCTGTTAAAGTTTCTAACTTTATTTCCAAGTTGATGTCAGTCCATATATAAATTGATTGTAAATATATTTTCTAAATTAAAGATTTATTTTCCTTATTGAGAGATTTGATCTCCTAAACTTTTGCATTCCATGTTTAGTACAGTAATTATACATACTCACAATATTGTAATGAGAGATATATGAAATATACCAGATTTTAACTTGGTATCAGAGTTATGGCTCTCGAATCCTCTACTCTTGAATCATCAACCCCCATAATCCATATTCAATCTAAAAATTATAGCTTTCATGCTGGAGTTATCTTTACCGAAGTTAATTATGATGTATGGTCTCAAATATTAGAGATGCAAATCGTAGGGCGTGAAAAACTCGAGTATATTATGCAAAGTGGTATGCAGAGAATCAAAAGTTAAGAGATGGTTGCTTACCTCCATGGCACTAGAAATAATGAAGCGATATCTACGATTACGCACTGCAAGAGAAATCTGGGGTGCTCTTGCTAAAGCATTCTATGATGGAACAGATGAGACACAAATTTTTGCACTAAATCAGTGTGCTTTCACTACGAAACAAGCTAGTCGACCTTTATCCACTTATTACAGTGAAATGGTCAAAATTTTTCAAGAATTAGATCACCGTGATAAGATTGTCATGAAGGATCTTAATGATATTGTCACCTATAAGAAATCTATTACACGATTAAGAGTGCACATTTTTCTTAGTAGCCTGGATGCTGAATTCGAACAAGTCAGAGGAGAGGTTCTTCAAAAGGATCTCTCGATGGATCTTGACGACATCTATGCCTATATCTGTCGAGATCCTGTACATCGATTTACCTTGAATGATCAACCTGAAAATCCTGAATCTTCTGCTATAATGGTTCGGCGTGATAAAATCCAGTCTCAACAACCCACTCAAAAGGTAAAGTCTGACCAAAAAAGATCCTAGAAGAGCAGCTATAAGATATGTGATACCAAACCTAAACGTTTGTGCACTCATTGTGGTGAGAAAGGCCATACAAAGGAATGATGTTATGATTTAATTGGCTACCTAGATTGGTGGGATCCAGCAAAGGCACCACGCAAACGTAATTCAAAGCCAAACTACCAAGTCTCTGTTGCTGAAACCAAACCTTCCACTGATGGTGTAGAAGCTTCCTCTTTGATTGCAACTTCAAGTAACATCGGTAAGGTCTTCCATACATCTGCATCATATAGTAGTATTAGTACATGGATAATTGATTCCGGTGCAACGAACCATATGATCTTTGATAGTCAGCATGTTCAGTCAATGAAACAGTCCAAAACACATGTAATCTCTAATGCCAATGACAACCCCTCACTTGTAGTTGGAGAGTGTTCAATTCCCCTTTCAGATAATTTGAATCTTGACTCTATTTTAGTTGTACCTTCTCTCAACCATAACTTATTATCTGTTGCCCAAATAACATGTGCATTAAAATGTGTTGTGATTTTCTGGCCTAACCATTGTGTTTTTAAGGACATTTGAACTCAGAAGACGATTGGTTATGGTACTAGAAAAGGGAAACTATATTTTTTAGATTTGAAACTTACTAGTTCACATCAGTTGGCTCAAGCTTTTTAGCAGATCAAATCAACAATGCTGTTTCAACAAATCAGATTAATAAATCCTCTGAAATCTGGTTGCAGCATAAGCGTTTGGGTCATGAATCTTTTGGATATTTAAAGAAATTGTTCCCGAAGTTATTTTCTCAATTAAATACTGCAGATTTCAAATGTGATATTTATACATTTGCAAAAAGTCATCGTGTTTTTTTTTCAGTAAGCATGAATAAAAGTCCAGTACCTTTTATGTTAATTCACTCTGATGTATGGGGCTCGACAAAAAACTCTTCCTTGAATGGTTTTTGTTGGTTTGTCTCATTTATTGATGATCATACTCGTATGACTTGGATTTACTTGATAAAATTAAAGAATGAAGTTAGTTTTTATTCTAGAAATTTTATAAAATGATTACCACTCAATACCAATCTCACATATAAGTTCTTTGCACTGATAAAGGTGGAGAATTTGTTAATTAAGAACTGAAGAAGCATTTACAAGAATAAGGCATATCTCACCAAATGACCTGTCCTTATTCACCTTAGTAAAATAGGGTTACAGAACGCAAGAATTGTCACTTACTTGAAGTTGTTCAAGCATCTTTGTTTGGAGCTCACATGCCCACTAGTTACTGGGGTGAAGCACTTAATAGTGCAGCTTATCTTATCAATTGTATACCCTCCATTCTATTGTAAGGGCCCCAACTACTCCGAATTTATCACCTAGAATTTTTAAGTGTGTGGCATTTATTTATCTTCCTAAGCCATTATGAGATAAGCTAGAACCACGAGCCCTACGGTGTGTCTTTGTTGGGTTGTATCACTTCAGAAAGGTTACCGTTGCTATCACCCTCCATCACAAAAAATGTATGTCACTCTTGATGTTACCTTTCATGAAAATGACATGTACTATATTGTTCCCGAGTCTTCAATTTAGGGGGAAAGACAAAATGAATTGCAGACCCTGAATCTAAATCCTCCTTTAGACCATTTAGATATAAGTGGTGAATTTTTGGATAAAAGTGGTGAGTGTCTAGAGGAGACAACAGAGCTGTGTGAACAACCTATTCTCGATCATCTAGAAATTAGTTCGAATAAAGGAAATAATCAGAATCAGATGGAAGCAACTCTACAAGTACCATTATCCAACCAATCAATTTCTAAGGAAAGCTCCTTTCCTGAAACCCAGGTACATTTTGAATCTCAAATTCCTAAAAAAATCCTTCCTACTCGAATCACTAGAGGTGTACCTAGAGTTAATTATGAACCTGTTCTGAGTTCTAATCCTAAGTATCCCATGAGCAACTATGTATCATACCATAGACTATCAAAGGAGAATCATTATTTATGAATCAATTATCTGTTGTATCTATTCCTACTAACATGCAGGAAGCTCTAAGAGATTTCAGGTAGAAAGAAGCTATGAATGAGGAAATAAAGTCACTTCAAAAGAACTCAACTTGCGAAGTTGTTGAACTACCTAAAAGAAAGAAATTTGTTGGGTATAGATGGGTATACACAGTCAAATATAAGGCAGATGGGACCATTGAAAGATTTAAAGTTAGACTAGTTGCAAAAGGGTACACTCAAACTTATGGAATTGACTACATGGAGATATTTGCACCAGTAGCAAAAATTAATATTGTCTGTATCCTTATATCCTTAGTAGTGAATCTTGATTGGCCATTGCATCAATTCGATGTAAAAAATGCTTTTTTGCATAGAGACTTTCAAGAAGAAGTATACATGGAATTGCCACCCGGATGTAATATGCAATTGAAAGGTGGAAAATATGTGTGTAGATTAAAAAAGGCCCTATATGATTTGAAGCAAACTTCAAGGGTGTGGTTTGGAAGGTTTACGAAATCAATAAAAGACTTTAGATACAATCAAAGTAACTCAGATCATACTCTTTTTATAAAGCATGACAAAGGATTGATTACTTGTCTCATTGTGTATGTTGATGAGATGGTAGTAACAGAAAATGACTCAGAAGAAAAGAGTGCATTGCAAAACTACCTAGCCATAGAGTTTAAAATGAATGACCTTTGTCCTTTGAAATACTTTCTTGATATTGAAGTATCAAGATTGAAGGAATGTATTTTTCTGTCTCAACGAAAATATGCCTTAGATTTACTAAATGAGACTGGTATGATGGCATGTAGCCCAGTTAGCACTCATATGGAAGAAAATTTAAAGGTGGACATATCTTTGGATCATGTTTCAACAGACAAAGGAAGGTATCAAATATTAGTTGGGAGACTGATGTATCTTACACATAATTGGCCTGACTTAGCATATACACTAAGTATCGTTAGTCAATTTATGCACTCTCCTAATGAAGAACATATGAATGCAATTACACGAATTTTGCGCTACTTAAAGTCATCTCTAGAAAAAGGGATTATGTTTAGAAGGGGTAATAAACTGGAGGTTGAATGATATACTGATGCAGATTGGGCTGGATCAATGGTAGATAGGCGATCTACAGTAGGATATTTCACCTTTGTATAGGGAAATTTGGTTACTTGGCGAAACAAGAAGCAAGCTGTAGTTGCTTTATCTAATATTGAATCTGAATTCAAAGGAATGGCTAAAGACTTGAATATTAAGTATGACAACCTGATGAAGTTGTATTGTGATAACAAGGCAACTTGTGATATTGTCCATAACCCAATTCAGCATGATTGAACCAAGCATGTGGAAGTTAATAGGCATTTCATCAAAAAGAAACTAGAAGCAAAGATCATTAAAACACCTTATATCTCATCTCAAGAACAACTTGCTGATCTACTAACTAAGCCAATGTCAAATAAGTCATTTTATTATGATCTCAATAAATTAATAATGAACGATATTTTTGCACCAACTTGAGGGGGAGTGTTAAAGTTTTTTAACTTTATTTTCAAGTTGGTGTCCGTCCATATATAGATTGATTGTAAATATATTTCTTAGATTAGAGATTTACTTTCCTGGTTAAGAGATTTGCTCTCCTAAACTTTTGCATTCCATGTTTAGTATAGTAATTATATATACTCACAATATTGTAATGAGAGATATATGAAATATACCAGATTTTGACTCTTCTTAAACAAATTCTAATTTCATACTAATTCAAACTAATTGTCACAATTTATGTTTTAACAACTCATTCAAGCACATAAATATTATCATCAATCTCAAATAAGTATAATCATACATTTACAGAATTCGAGCGAACAATAACCCTAGTAATAAACAGTAACTCATATACATAAATTTGATCAAAACATGTAATCGAAGTCGTAAAGATGTTAGGAGTCTTATTAAAGGGTTAATTTAACCCTCGAAAGTTTTAATCGTCATCAATTGATGAAAATCCAATGTCATGAACCATATGTTTTTTGGCTTATTTCTCGACTATTTTCAACGAAACAAAATGTGTAATAAGTAGAAGATGACGTGTATGCATGTTTTATAGCCAAAATCAAAAGTTTAATTAGTAAAATAAAGAGAAATTGAAGAAAATGAATTGAAAATTTATTATACTTAATGAACCCTTGTAAACTCGAGCAGAACCAGAGAAACGAATCAAAAATGAAAAGATATAGACCATTTTTCTCATTTGAATGATTTAAGGCTTAGAAATGACAAAGATAGCTTTGGAAACAATAAGAAAATAACATGAAAAATGAGTCAAAAATATAAAATCCCAACCAAAATCCATATCTGACATTGTTTAAAAAAGGAAGGCAAATGGCTCATCAATTGGATTTCTCAATTAACCGAAATTTATGTTTAAAGTTTAGGTGTTCAATTGGAACCTTAATGTCACTTTTCTCAAACTTAATCAGTCTCATCCAAAACTTATCAAAACACTTATTAAACATCAATATGGATTTATTTAACCTATATTAACAACTAAACATGTATTTAAAAAAAATGACCAAAATACATCTAAACTAAAACTACGAGGCATTTTACATTCTTCCCTCCTTATAAAAAGATTCGCCCTCCAATCTTAACTAAATTGAATGTCTAGAAACAATATATTTACTGAAATTACTAAGGGAACTAAATTCTCATGAAATCTTCGAATTTCCATACAACCGTTATCATATCTATAGCTTTTACTCAGAATTTGTTTCTTTTTTGCTTTCACTTAGTCTAAACTCATATAATCTTTATCTTTCACTTCCATCTAACTTAAGAAGTCTTATACTTTCTCTCTTTCATTACTTAATGAATACAAATACAATATATTACTATCTCTCTATTCAGTCTAAAACTACCTCCGTATCATCTCATATACTTGTAATTGTCTCTCATGTTTAACTTTACACTTTCTTCTAATTGTCTATACTAATTCTTTATATTTATCTATTAATAGAATACTTAAACCATCCAATGGCTTTAAACCAGTTAATACTGATAGGAAACATAGTTGTCTTCATACTATTTTCAAGGATCCATCGTGTTGGTATTTCATTGCAGATAATCTTATCAATATATTCTTAGAGCTTTGCATAAATTCATACACGTTTATTTTCTCTTGTCACAAACAACCTTGTCTTTTTTCAAATCATAATTAATTTCTAACGGTTCTTAAATATATTATTGTAACAATTTTTAAGTCATATCACCACTATCTAAGTTATTTTTATATATTTAAGCATGGATATAACTTTTCTAACTATTTTTAGGCATCATTGGTAATTCTTCCAGTAAATTCAACTAACGTACAAATGGATCACATCACTTTATGCTCTTACATTGACCAACATATCTCAAACTTAAATTTTTTTTCTAATTGTATTTACTAATGCACATGTATCCTACCTTATTCTACACTATAAAATAGCTAACAAAATATCACATTATTCATTATTTACAATTCACATATATATGATAGTTCCATTTCTCTAATATTAAATACAAGTATTTTAGAATACCTTACTTATTTATCTTAAGTAAGAGAGGGAGTTGCCGCCCTAAACAAGCAAACATAACATAAATTATCATAGCTTGTATTCACTCAACCTATAATATCTCAAAAATGTATTATACATCTCGATTTTTATCTATCATTGCTAGAATTGACATAAAAAAACTAATACTACTAAAATAGATATATAAGGTTATAATTATGATGGCTCTCCAAACCACACTCATCAATATAAAATAACCAATCATCATATCATTTATATATTTCATCTCATAAAACATGAGTTAAGTTTAACATAATAATTTCATAATCGATCTTCGATCAGATATACATCAAGCACATTCATCAACAGTTGGGTCCTATAGATCTCGTGGCATCATGCCATATAGTATCTCACATATTATATATAAACTCACATATAATCCAAAACATAACATGAACCAACACTGTCTCAGTTATAATTATTGACAAATTCTGGTCACCTTAATTTATAATTATACTATGCTTAACAGCCAATAACACGTACAAGTAATATGGGGCTTAACTTTACAATACATCTTGAATACTAAATCTAACAATATCTGTATAACTGAGGAGAATATAACTCTATCTACCTAAATATACTTGGTTATTAGAACTTTGCATATTGTTATCAATTTGTATATGCAAATCATAAAAATTCACATAATTTGCATTCCCCATGCAATCAATTATGCATACTCATAATCATGACCATTCTTTCACTTACCTCACTTATGAAACGAAATTCAATAACATAACACACCATAATTATACTCATTTTTAGCCTGTAAGAATGAGAATCGATCATAAATCTGTGAAGGCAGTTGAGAAGTAACTGAATCATAAGGTTGTTCATAATAAGACACTTACCTAGAATACTCACCTGTATTATGTCCTCTAACCGTCATTTTTATCATGTTCTTTACATAGATTTCTTTTCAAAATCCCAAATTATCATATTGATCATGATTTATAATCCCTAAGATTCTTACTTCTCATTGAGGTAAGTTTGGGTTTTGCTTCTAACTTACATCCACTTCTACATCTTTAGTATTCTAGGATAACATTACTAATATGACTCATCTATTTTTTCAAGAAAATTTAGAATCCTCTTAAATAAAAGAACTAGAAATCTGTACTTTCTTTGTCTTATCAGTATTCTTGTATATTTTCTTATAAATTCATTAATAATAAGTTTGTCTCATTTACCCTATAAATTGTCTTTCTTCCTTGTATCCAACTCGTGTATCTTTCTCTTTTGTACTTGCTTTCTTTTTCCACTTTGTTCAATTTATTTCTATTCTTGCTTTATTCTTTCATAACTCTTACTATATTCCCTTTTTCTTTTTGTTCTTGGGTTTTCTTACTTACGTAACTTGCTTGTTTTCCTTAACCTACTGGTTTTACTTAGTTTTTTTGGCTTCTTATCATGGTTTTTTATCTATTTTTATTTTATACCTTGCTTTAGGTAAACCTCATATCCATATATGTCTAATCATCATATATACCATTATTCTCATAATTCTTTCCATACTAATATAAACTTAAGTATATAACAATATTATTTCTCATATGATGTTAATACTATGTATATCTAATAATCATATCCTTATTCATTTCTTCTTTATCAATACTTAATGATTCATGGTCTTGCTATCCTTCATTCTTGAGCACTTTAATCTAGTAATATAGTTAGAAAGCTATATTGGTACTAGTAATTTAATAAATCTAAAATAAATTTCTAAAATAATTGATGACATTTTTTTCCATTTCTTTTGACAAACTTATACAAATCCTACTGCCTTTTTTTTGTACTTTTTGTCAGGAAACCGAAATCATACATGCTGCTGAAAAATAAAATTTTTCTGATTTTCTCACAGGATCCACGCTATAAACCTATTGTTTTAAAGTTATGAAACTGAATATTCATACCTTTGTGCGATTTGATGATGAATAACCACCAAACGCAAATGAACTCTATGTCTCTACGGTATCCACACAACTAGGATGATTAAAAAAGAGTGCTAGCTCTTATTCGCGTATCTCTTTGTGCGATTTGACCCCATTACAATTTTCAGTAAAACCTAGGCAAAAGCATACCCTTCAACGCAATAAAAGCTCCTTTTATATTGTGTTTCAGGGTTACGGTTTAATAATATAATAAACCCAACATTCATGTTGGGCTTATCCTTATTATTAAGGCCCAATCTATTTAATAAAGTTTAAACCAACATCCTTAGCCTAACTTTATTAAATAGATTTAACAATATCCCTAATCAACATAAAGTTTTACGAATTAAGATAAATTCATCTCATGACTTTATACTTTTAATTTTTCGATCTAATGTGTGATCCATTAGGTTTTCGTAATATTGATCTTGGTTTGGTGTGAATCAATAATATTTTGAGATTTTATATGAGGTTTTAAAAGGATTAGAGAGAGAAAGGAATAGAAAGGGACATCAAAAAGTGATCAGAAGTTCGATCATTGTAGAAAGTAAAGCAGTTCGATCGAACGAATATTTGGATTCGTTCGAACGATTATATTCGATCGACCAAATGAGAAGTTCGCTTGAACAAATTTGAGGATCAAAAATTCCAAAGAGTCAGGGAAGATTTCAGTCGAATGAATATGAGGTTCGATCGAACGAATTGGCATTCATCTGCACGAATGGTTGTCTCAGTCGAACAAAATTTGGCCAAAATTTTTCAGAGAGTCACCGAAGATTTCGAATGAACGAAGGGCATTATTCATTCGAACGACATCAACTTTAGTCCAAGGTGTTACAATTGGTATCAGAGCCAACTCTCCTTCAATACAATGGTGGTGGACCTGTAACATCCCGATCCGATGAGGGCAAAAAGTAGTACCGAGACGAGGGAGCCTGAGCAAGGAGCGGCTTCTGACAGTTTTTTAGGATGGCAAAGGGCAGGGATAAACCAAATTCCACATCTAAATGGGAGAGAAAGTTACTGAACTATATATGTAGAGTTAGAACCAAGTTGTCAATAAGGCCTTTTACGATGGGTGATGGTTTAACTCTAAGAACTACGCAGTTAAGCATGCTTGGACGAAAGCAGTACCAAGATGGGTAACCTCTTGGAAAGTTCTTAGGATAACCCATTACCAAGAACAAAATCGTGAGGTCCTAAGGGTTGGGCCAAAGTAGATAATATTGTTGACAGACTTGGACTAGATGTTACAATTATTATCAGACCTTGTATTTTTGAGTAAGGGTATTTTCATCTTTTTATAAATGAACGTCTTGGTTTGGTGTGAATCGATAGTATTTTGAGGTTCTATATGAGATTTTGAAAGGATTAGAGAGAGAAAAAAATGGGAAGGGACATTGAAAAGTGATCAGAAGTTCAACCGTTGTAAGAAGTAGAGGCAGAGAGCATTCGATCAAACTTTCGATCACTTTTTGACGTCCCTTTCCATTTCTTTCTCTCTCTAATCCTTTCAAAACCTCATATAGAACCTCAAAAATACTATTGATTTACACCAAACCAAGATATACATTTATAAAAAGACGAAAATATCCTTACTAAAAAATATAGGGTCTCACACCATGACTACCCAAGTCACGAGAATGTAAGTGGCTCAATATCACTTATATTCGTAATCAATGTAACCATGTATTTTAATTCCTTTGTCCTAAATATCTTAATTGAATATGAGACATGGAATGTGTCATCCCCGTAATGTTTAATTCTTTGTTTCTTTG
>JAVXUL010000009.1:5860125-5871428 GCA_035590515.1 Trichilia minutiflora | reverse complement strand
TATTGGTTCTACAGAAAGGAACACTTCCAAGTTGTCTCACTTTCTTGATCAACTTGGATAATTTTCTCACTGACCGAGACGATTCGACTTGATTCGGATCTGGCACTAGATTCTGTAAACTCATAAACGCCATTAATATGTTTCACATCTCCTGTGACCAAGGAAAATGAGCATTCCCTTCAAGATTTCACATCTGTGGCGGACGATCCATAGGAACTTGCTCTTACTTATAAGCAGATGGTGGAGCATGGGATGATACTTCTTGATCATCTCTAATCGCGATATTCCTTTGAAGTCTATCTCTTCCCTTCTCGGGTCGTGGCGGCATTCTACACCAAAAATCGATATAATCATATCATATCATAAAACATAATTGACTCGACTCAACCTATGGTCCACTGACATATTCTCATTGAAATCATCAAAATCTGAAAATCTTTAATAGTCAAAATTAAAAAAGTTTAAAAACAGTAAATTTAACTCACTCACCAAAAGCTCTAATACTAATAAAATTGTCATGCCCCGATCATAGTTGATCACGTGACAATCGTTACGAATCCCAGAAATATATCCTATCACTTAGAATGCATCCCTAGGACCTGCAAGGCATTAATACCTATTTTCAAACTTATTTTCAAAGATAAATAAAATAGAATAGAAGATTTTCATACATATATAAAATCATCATTAAGGGTTTCTCAAAAAATAATACAAATTATTTCTGACCAAGCCAAATACATAAAATCACTTTATTACAAATAGTTTTCTGTATAATGGACCATAATATAAAAACTTGAGTCGAGTACCTGAAAACTGTGCTGAAGTCTCGCTTCAGCTATGCTATGCTGTGCCCGATTACACTAATCTGAAATGGGAAGTGGGGGTGAGTATTTGGGAAAATACTTAGTGAGTAGATAAATACACAAAAATAGAAATCAGAGGCCCATACATTGATTACAAAAAATCCTCGTAATCATAAAATCAAACATAGTGAAATATGGCATCATATACATGTCTAAAGATCAATATAATATCAAATATGTATAGCCCCTTGGTCTATAGGATCCCATCCACTCCCTTAAAGCTGTATGGCTAATCCGCAATCCTGATTGGGGATGTGTACCTATGTATAATATCCCTCGATCTATAGGATCCCATCCATTCCCTCAAAGTTGTATGACTGATCCGCAACCCTAGTTGAGGATGTGTGCCTATGTATAATATCCCTTGATCTATAGGATCTCATCCATTCCCTCAGAGTTGTATAGCTTATCCACAACCTTGATTGGGGTACTATCATATCAGTATAAGGTTAGCATGTTTTAGCCTGTACATATGGATTCCACCCACCCTACCTAGGATTGTATGGTCAATCCACACTCTGGGGTCTATTGGATTTCACTCACTCCACATGAGTTGTATGGCCAATCCTCACCCATATATAATCGATAACATAGTGCACATAATCGTAAATCAACATCAATGGCTCATCAAGGTAAATCAAATAACTGTTGGCTCACAAGGCCAAAAATATTATCTGTGACTCACAAGGCCAAATCAACGAGTATGGCACCCCAGCTATTATACTCAACTATACCACATTCACAAACATATATAAAATTGGCTTCTGACCTCAAAATCACAATAACAAATATACACATTAGGCCTCCAGCCTCACATTCATAGTAATCCAAGTTTTACAATAAACTTATCTCTATCACAAAAAAGGGGTCAACCCGACCACCACACAACAACATAAATTCAATGCCTCCTTATTTCAGTTATACATATACACATTCATATGCTATCATCTCTAGCATTATAGTTATTCAAAAATCACATAAAATGAGACGAAGGGAAAGGAATGTGTCCACTCACAATTTTAGAGTGGGAAACCACCCTCTCAGTATCCTCCTTACGACGGAGATCCTCCTATCTCGACTACTGCATCTGAATACACATACAAACACATATTCAATAATCTATCACATTGTGCGTGCATGATACAATACATACCCATGCTTCTCTTGCACTCCTCTCTCTCTCTACTCATACTGTCCTATACGAAACCCCACTCTATTTATAATTTTCTCATCAATTCCAATACCAATAACTATCAAAGCCCTCTAATTTATTGAAATCGATAATAAACGAGAAAATCCCTAATTTTTAGGGTTTTATAAACAATATCTAAGCTAAATATTCTTATATCTACGTAAAATGGTAGCTCAAAATAGAGAGATGAGGCGAGGAATAGGTTTACCCGAACTGATAGGTGAGCTTGGAGCCCCTTTATAACTAGAATCTCTCTTTGATTATTGTTCACTATACCTCTTCTCCTCACGAATTCTCATCATCTAATATGTAGAACTTGGATTAAAGGAGATTTCTAGGTTCTGGTGTTGGTTCTGAATTCATAGGAAGTAAAATGATGAAGTTTGATGGAGAAATGGCTGAGATTAGTTTTCACAATTGAGAGAAAATGGTTTCTGCTACTTTGAAAGAGAGAGAGAGTGAAGAACATAAAAATGGGGAAGACGATCCCCTGTTTCATATAAATAAGCTATGATATCGCTCAAAGGTGTCGATACCTTTCCAAAATATATTGATACTTTTGGCTTTTTACTGTTTATCGTACCTACAACGTATCAATACGTTTGGTTATTTACTGTTCACTAAGCCTGTAAGGTGTCAATACTTTTCTCTAACGTACTGATACGTTTTGTCGCAAATACAAGCTCCTCCGCACAAATGTGTCGATACCCTTGTCAAGGTATCGATACGTTTAACATTGTTATAGTTTATAATGCTTGTAATGTATCGATACATTTGACCCTCAATTCTGAAAGGTGTCGATATCTTTCTTCAAAGATATCGATACCTTTCGGCAAAGGTATTGATACCTTTGCCTCTTCTCCTTCTTATGAGGACTGTTACTTCAAATACCCATCACTTTTGACTTAGATATCGACATGGAACCCATAATATATCAATGAAAATCTCTCTCTGAGCTCTACAAAAATGGTGAGGAATTTTTTCTCAATTGGAGATTATTTGGGAGTTAAAAATCTAGTTTTTTCTCATAAACTCATATTCTATACCACACACATCTTCTTCTAAAATGAATTCAAGTTATCACACCCTCTCGTACATGATCTAAACACTGTTACATACACGAAAACTCATGAGGGTTTTACAATAATTCCCATAACCATAAGGGACGGGTTTCGTAGCCGAAGAATTCAAGATTTCTTGCATCACTATCTCGTCATTAGAAACCCCGAAATCCACATCAACAATTGTTTCATCAGCTTCTGTATTAAATTCGAGGTTATAGGGAATCTCGATGAGTCGGGGTTTCTCATTACCTCATATGTCATTGAAAGATATCAATTAATAACTATGAATGGATTTAGCTGGGGATGAGCCTTCGAGGCCATTCTACAATAGTTATTCCACCTCATCTAAAGAGTTTAAATGAGATATTAAGAATGTACGAATAAATAGAGACCATCAATGCTCCAGTTACATCCTATAAAACTGGTGTATAATCTCTCAATTTACAGAAAGAAATAATAGATTTATGATACATGTGTAACGATTACAGGTTCCAACAATAAAAGGTAAGAAATCCAAATAAACCAAATTGCTGCTAAATTTTCTATATTTTCTTTATTTCACTATATTGAAAAAAAAATTTAATTTAAAAATCCAAAAATTTTCTTTGATAAATCAACTTTTTTTATTGTTTATTCTGATTTTAAACTCGATTAGTTGAGATGATAAGCGAAGACATCTTGATGCACGAAATTTAAGAATTAGAAATTTCTTGTGTAATATATGAATATTAACATTGAGTAATTTGATAAAATATGGATTAGCAATTCGTTAAGTCAAGAATTAGTTAATAACTAACTCTTCACGTGAAGAGTTCACAATCCAAAATTTTCCTAAAATATATGAATATTTACATTTAGTAATTATCCGTCAAATAATAATATTATAAAAAAAATTCTCCCAAATGTACCAATTAAAATCTTGCTTTCATAGGTGAAACTTTGTTATATATGGACCAAATTGATGAAAGCTTCATTATAACCTTCCCCCAAGTAACCCAAACTAATTATACCACCCTATTTACCCGATTATGTCGCAACTATTTAAAAAAAATTATGATATACAATTTATTAAAGGTATAAATCAAATCTCTACATGCGAAGTGCGAACTTCTACTCAAACCGAAATACAAAGTTGGCAATTAAAATATTATCATCAACCAACATGGCATATTAAAATAGAAAAATAAATTTTAAACAAATAGTTGTAATAATAATAATATCAAAGTGGCAGTCTCGTAGATTTAATTAAATAATGGGATAATCTTACTAAACTTAGTCCAAAGAAGTTGCAACTTGTCTATCCACTTGCATTTTCCAGCGTAAGCTCTTTGATAAGACCACTTTCCATATTTTCCAGGAAAATAATCACAGAAAATTATTCCAACTTGACAACAAAAATATTGAAGAGGCTCAAATCCCTCTTTCTTCTCTTTCCATATATACATTTCATTGACCTCAAACCCTAGCAAACCGACCAGAAATAGAGAAAAAAGAAGAAAAAGAAATGCCTCCTTCTTCCTTACAAGTTCAAAGACAACCCAACACCGCAACCACAACCACACAGAAACAATCACAACCTACAGCACGCTGCTTCCCGACAGTGACGAGTGATTTTCAGTTACCCGACGCACTTCCGCGTTACCACAAGCACGCTGTCGGTGAAAACCAGTGCTGTTCGTACGCGGTTCAAACCATCAACGCGCCCGTGTCCACTGTTTGGTCTGTGGTGCGACGATTCGATAACCCCCAGGCGTACAAACACTTTGTGAAAAGCTGCCATGTCATCGGCGGAGATGGCCACGTAGGAACTCTGCGTGAGGTCCACGTTGTGTCCGGGCTGCCTGCGGCGAACAGCACAGAGAGGCTTGAGATTCTCGACGATGAACACCATGTGTTGAGCTTCAGCGTCATCGGTGGTGATCACAGACTTACAAATTACAGGTCTGTCACAACTCTACACGCTTCACTGTCTGGTACCGGAACAGTAGTCGTTGAATCATACGTCGTAGATATACCAGTGGGTAACACTAAGGAGGAGACGTGTACTTTTGTGGATACTATAGTACGGTGCAACTTACAATCTTTGGCTCAGATTTCTGAAAACATGTCTAGGAATCATGAATCATGAATTCATGATTCATTTTCACCTTGATCATTATATTCTTTTTGTTTGTTTGTTTACATATGGATCGGATAGATCATCAATCACGGTGGATCGTTGATCATGCCGGTTCTCTCGGAAATTATGAACCGTCTGATCCATTTACATGTATGGATCACTTGTACATTAGATTTATACTCACAGTAAATCTATGTTTTACATATATGGGATATATGATTAGCCATCTATCTATTTATGATCATGTTTTTAATTAATTTTTCGGGGTCCGTTTTGTTGTTTGAGTTCATGGGAGGGAGTGGGAATTAATCTTAGTTAAGGAAGTTAATAGCCTTTATGAATTGTCCATTAGTTTAATGTTAATTTCCGTTATTTCTGTTCTTATTGTGAGTATTTTCTGAACAGTTTATCATTATAATATAAGGGATTAGGCATATTGAAGTCAATTAAAATCTGTTTGTGCCATTTTTCACGTAGTTCATAAATAAGTTCGCATAATCTTCATAGAATCAAGATCTGACTCTTGTTTTGAGAAGCATTAATGCCAAATGTATAGTTTCATTTTTATGTATGTGTTGATCAACTTGGAGTAAGTCTAAAATATCTCCTTATAGTGTAATTATACAATGTATATATATATTTATTATAATTACAAATTTATCTAAATTATAATGAATAACATAAGATTTGATTAAATTGTTATACATATAACTTTAGTACGTAGAATGAAAGTTTTTGAACTTTATAATTTGGAGGAAGTCTAAAACATTTTAAGAAATATTGTTATTGTTATATACCTCAATTTTTTTTTTGTAAATATTTTGTCATTAATAATGTAGAATATATATTTTAACAAAATCTTTGCTACGTCTGCAGTACAATTAATTATAAAAAAGTTAATTGAAATCTAATATGACGAAAAAATTAATAAAATGATGTGATAAATTAGTTATATGATATCCCACAACAACATACATATTCAAGACTTCGTTTTTTTAATTACATTTTTAACCATGGTGGCTATATAAATTATATAATTTGTTGAGAAACTAGTGTAAAGTTTCAAAGATTCCTAATTGGCTACATTACTTGCTCTCTCGAAGCCATGTGATAACCAAAACAAGCATTGAAAAATGTTCCAAAAAGATAAAAGGTAAAATACAAACCAGATACCTTCACATGACAAGCTCTAATACTATCTCTAATTGCTATTAGGGTGTCCTTTAGTACATAAAACTAATACTAAGTTGTACGACTTAGGTTTAACTAAAAACGGTATTGATATAAATTGCCTCTCAAAATATTTGCGACTCATTTAGGATACAAGCTCAATTATTTCAATTCATTATTGATTTAAGCTTTTATTGGGCAAAACCTATAGGTGTAATTGATATTTAATAAATAAAAATGTAATAAAAATAAATTTTAATTTTATATAGATAAAAAACAGTTATAGGTATTAACATATTTCAAAAGTTTGATAAATTTAGATTAATGCTTAATTTTAATTCATATATATATATATATATATATATATACGTGTCTATGTATAAAGCAATTGAAATGAGAAGAATATTTAAACTCATCCTAGAAAAAAATTCAAAATGGGGTAATAACATTTACATCCTTAAGATTTTACATTTATTAATAATGATATAATTTATTTATTTATATAGCTAGATCCTTAACCAATATTGAAATAACCATATCACCTCTATAATATTGAAGCTTTGACCATCACAATGGTAGGGTTGGCTGGTCTGATGCATTTTTTGAAGCAAAATTTTCTTAGAGTAGATCAAGTATTACTATAATTTTTAATAAAAATTATTCATTATATAGTTATCATTTATTAAGCATATCTTCTAAATAAAAATTAATTATATAATTATTTTAAGAGATAATTTTTAAAAAATTATGTTAAGAGATAAATAATATAAAAGTTTAAAAAAAAAAGTTAAACAATGCAAACTTTAAACGAAACAAACCCTCTAAATTCTGAACTTTGAAAAGATCAAAATTTGAGTTTGTGCTAATAAAGAAAAAAAATGTAGTCTTTTTAATTATTTGTACATTTTTTTAAATAAATAATATTAGGGATACAAATTTTTTGAATAAATTTTTGTATACAAATTGATGTGACATAATTGTATTAATTGTCTTTAGGTTTACATTATTTATTTTTAATAATTATATTAATTTATATTTTTATTAACTAATAATAACAATCCACATCAGTTTTTACGTAAGAGTTTGTAAAAAAAATGTATCTTAAGCATCACTCCTTGTAAATATACTAAGTAACATAAAAAATTTAAAAATTCGTTTGTAACTAAAACAAAAATTTATATATAAACATTTATTTTTATCATTATGACTGGCAAACCCATATCATGTAATTAACCTAACATTGAAGACATTTCATTTATTTTAATGGCGATTACTGGATAATTTGGATTAAGGACTTATTTGATACATACATTTGTTTATTTATGAAAACATAAAACCTTAAAGACCAAAATGTTAACATCTCAATAATAAAACCCTACATTGGAATTTTCTTATTATACGGCCTGCGGTAGCAGGAAGTATGAATTCTGAGTTTTTTTATTATTATTTTTGGAAGAATCAAACATCTACAGAGAAGGGCAAGCAAGTTGGACTTCAACAACTCAGTGTCGTAGAAAAATAAATGGCAACTTGTTATATTTTTGCTTTCTCATTTTTTTCTATGTATTATTCTGTGGCCGTGTGATTTGTGCTTTTATGTTTCTGTTGTAGAAAAGGACGGCTTGGCAACTTGTTTCGCAAGTGGGGAGATAAAGCTATTTTATGGATCCTTCATGCATGTTGAATGACGGTATCCATTTGTTTCGGTCCGACTCTGATCTGAGTATGATCATTAGGTATAGGCCGTCTGATTTTCATTTGACAATGCAGTCGACTTAACGGATGAGCACGAAAAATTTCTACAGCCGACATACATGTACGTACTATTAACGAAAGATTGCCTCTTTCTTTCTGGTGTATAGATAATAGGCTCACATGTTTCGGGGTTGATGATTGATTGATTGATTGATTGATTGATAAAATCGATTTTTCCCGGAAAATTTTTGTTTGGATAGCTGGAAATGTCTTAGGAAACAGGCACAACTTCAATCATTCCTGCCAGTTTCTAAAAGACTAGAGACAGAGGACAACAGGAATTATGAATCATGTGGGATGAAAGCGTAGAGAGAGAGAGAGAGAGAGACATAAAATGGAAGGAAAAATTTCACGTAATATGTATTTTTCAACCAAAATCAATTCCATTTATCTTTTTACTGGAGACTTGGGGAATGATGGAAGAAAAAGGGAGGGATAAAACAATTAAAAAATAAGAAAATAAAAATCAAATAGAAGACCTCAAAATTCAATTTGATTTGAAGAATGAGGAGAAAAGAGATTGATGGAGAAACATTTGTTATTATAAGATAGTGTGTGATTGAATTCGTAGATATTCGGTAAAGAAAATATATATTTATAGATTGCATATTTAAGGATTTAATTGAGCAATAATATTTGATGGCGGAATCGGTCAGCTGAATCAGTTTTATTAATTATTTTCATGCCTGCATTATAAGCATTTGCATCTTTCGAGGTCTTTTTTTTTATTTTTAAATAATTATCTGAGATTTTCAACTAATTTAGCTTTTTCAAATGAATTTTCATTAGTTCAAATTCGTCTTAGTTTGAGTTGGTATTTAATTTACTAGGATTTGAAAGCATAACAATTAAAATGTTTTTCTTTACATAATTAATATTAAACCATCACTTTAAGATAAAAATTTCGTATAAATACAACTAATGCACCTAAAATCGTAAGGAAGCATGAAAGAGATGAATTTTTATAATGTTCTTGTCTTTTGTAAGGCTCTTGAGGAGTTTCCCTAACGTAAACTCACGTTACTAGAACTTTTATAGTATTCCAATTTTTTTTTTTTAAACCTTAAAAATTAAAAATTAAAAATTATATTCACCAAAATTTAATTCATGATTTGTTAACAAAACCCTTAAATTAGCCTAATGTTTAGATCATAAGTTAAGCTAATTTTAGTACGTTTTGGTTATTATTAGCCTTAATTTCCATCTAATTTTTTACTATTTCTTGCACTTGTTCAATATCGTTATTCGAAACTGCCAGAATTTTGAAATTTAGTCAAGAGAATGTACGTGTTTGTCATATTGTTGAAAAATAAACGAAAACGAAGACTGCCATTGTTTTTGTTAGACTATTATAATACAAATATCTCTGTTTGTTGGAAAATCTACAGCTGATTCCTGATTGGGACGACGTCAGTAGAAAGCTTCTCTCGCTCGTTCGGGGAAAACTCTCAAATTTTCAATTTTTGTTTCTTTAAACACGTTCTTTAGGAAATAATGCAGGAGTTATCTTTTGGGTCCATTTCGTGTACTTGTACAAAACCAGGCCGTAGTATGGCCCAAAATTTGACAGGCCTATTACAACATGAAAATGCCCAGCTCCCAAAGTAATCCACAATATTTTGGGATGACTCTAATTTTACAAGTGCCACATACGGTTAATTCAATTAGTAAAAAATCTAATTTTAAAAAAATTTAAGTAGTATTTATTTTTTTATTGAATTCCTAAAAAATTAAATTATGAATAAGTTTAAATATTTGAATTTGAATAATTTATTTTTTTTATCTGAAATCTGAATATAATTATGAAGTTATTTATTTTTTCAAATAAAAAGTCTAAAAACTAATATTTTTAGCTTTATATTCTTATAATTTTATATGTTAAATAAATAAAAAAATTTAAAATTTATTATAATTATTTATATTAGATAAAAATAAATATATTTTTTATTTTATAAAATAGATTAAAATTTTAAATAATAATAATCATGATGATAATAATAATAGTAGTAGTAGCAATAATAATAATAATAATATTTTATTATATCAAATTTTTTAAGCTGTGATAATTTTTTAAATAAAAAGGAATATTTTTATGAATATATTCTATAATAATATTTTTATTATTATTAAAAAAATGGAAAGTGCTAATTAGAATATTTTTATGAATATATTCTATAAAAAATTTAAGCTTCTCAGATTCATAAAAAAATTTTACTTTTTTTTAATTAAAAAAAGTGCCAGTTCATTAAATAAAAAAAAGGCCATCTTAATTACTTTCAACAGACAAATTTAAATAATTAAGGATTATGATTAAAAAATATCTCTTTCATAGTATTATTAAAATTCTACATCTTCTTACTAAAATTAATTAGCTTTTATTAAATGTAATGACTGGAATTACTAAATCAGACGACCTTCTTATTCCGATTTGAGGTTGATACCAAGCTCCAATAGTATTCAAAATCCAGTTAGTTTGATTCCAAGCTCTCGCACAGTTAGTTTGATTCCAACCTCTGTCACTACACAAAACCTAGGAGTTTCTTTCAGTGTCTGTTTGATTTCAACCTTCAATGACACTACTCAAAATTCAAGAGTTTCTTCGGTTTCAATTTGATTCCCAGCTCTAACACTAGTCAAAATCCAAGAGGTGTCAGTTGCATCCCAAGCTTCAACACTACTCAAATTCCAGGAGCTGCTTCAAGTGTTAGTCCTAGCTCCCACATTATTCAAAATCCATGACCTTCTTTTAGTGTCAGCCTACTTAGGATCTTCTTCAAGTTTTAGTTTGATTCCAAGCTCCAAGATGACTCAAAATCCAATAGTTTCTTCTAGTGTCAGCTTATTTAGGATCTTCTTCAAGTGTTAGTTTGATTCCAAGCTATTACTCAAAATCCAACAGTTTCTTCTAGTGACAGTTTGATAGCAAATGATCGATTGTCGAATCCGTTAAAAATAAAATACCAACTCAGTCCTAAAAATAAAATTATAGATAGTGATGAGTGGGATCGTCTCCACAGGGAACGGATGAATTTAAATCTTTTCAAAACCAGAAAATAAATCAATCAAACAAATAAATAAAATTGCGATAATTAAAATAAAATTAAAACTAACAAAATTAATTAAATTAACAAAACTAAAAA
>JAVXUL010000009.1:5830350-5860025 GCA_035590515.1 Trichilia minutiflora | reverse complement strand
GAGTATTTAACACTTAAATACATCATCTAATGGCCAACTTAATTAACAAATTAATTAAGCTAATGGATTATACAAAAGCAAAAACCCTGAAACCGATAACACGAATAGTTTCTAGGGCATATACACTAACACCTCTAGTATTAGAAGGTCTTAAATAAAGGATTAACAATTGAAAGAGAGTAGTATATGATCATTAAACAATCAATTACCACCTATAAGAAACTCTTTGATGAGATCGAGATCAAAGAAAAATTTCTTATACGGATAAGAAAAGAAAGGGTGACCAGGCCAATGCAGTGAGACAGAACCCAAGCCTAAAGGCTTGACGACAAGAAGGATTAAAGAAGTTGAATAAGGGGTAGGATGTCAAACAATCCCTACTCAACAGAAGAGAGAAAATTATAAGGAGACCCACACAAATTAATGCCACAAGAAAGTGGCACAGGTGTAGGTCAGTGGCTTTACTTCTTTGAAAATGCCCTTCTCTCAAGTATTTTGATATGTGAGAGGTAGCAATTTTTAAATAAATGAACCCAACCTTATCAAGGCCAGGATATCAAGACATTTAAAAGACTGATTTTGTGAGCATCACAATGCTTATAGCCATGACATAAACAGTTGTTTACATTTAAAAAAGCAAATCAAAGTTATGATAAAAAAAATCTATTACCTCAATGACCTTCTAGGTCACTCGAAAAATGAGCAACTTTTTAGATCTTTCGATGTAGATGATAAACAATAGGTAATTGTAATAATTACTTGAATGATTAGGCTAGAAAGAATTATTTGAAGTTTTCCCTTTCTAACTCCGTCAATGATTTTCACATAATAAATGTTAGGGCATAGGAAAAGCTAAAAATCGCATTGGTTCCTATTTTATTTACTGACACAAACAAAGTCGAGGTGTACTACTCACATGATAATACCCTAGTTATGATGCTAAGAGTAAAGACAAAATTTGTAAGTAAGATATTGGTTAATATCGATAGTTTAACGAATATCATTTTTAAGAATACTTTGAATTTTATGAAAATCGAAAACTTGAAGTTGAAAAACGTGAATTCAACTCTCCACAGATTTGAAGACTTAAGCATCCTCCTATTGGGGATGATTTTGCTACCTATTATTATAAGAAACAAGCCCCAGAGGAAGATCGCCATAATTGAATTCTAGGTTATAGACCTATAGATGCCTTATTTTATGATCCTAGAGTAACCATTCTTAAGAACTATAAAGGAAATAAAAAGCATTAACTACTTGAAATTGAAGTTCTGGGTCAGAAATAGAATTAGTATTATTTGGGAAAAAAAAATTACTCTTGCTTTATCACATTATCAAGGCTCGTGCATTACATCAATAATGACCTCGAGAAGATAAATCCTGTGATAAGCAAGAAGATATGAAGCAATCTAGAATGCTTGAAAGCTCAATGAGATGACTGGTACAGGATGTAGAATATCAATCGTGAAATAGACTCTAAAAACTATAGTGTTGGATGATTACAACCCTAAAAGTATAGTGCAAATAGGGATGCATTTCACTAAGATGGAAAAACAAAGGCTTAAGAATTACCTGAAGTTCAACAGAGATGTGTGTGCTTAGTATTATGAGGAGATGCCTAGAATTAACCCATAAGTCATCTCGCCTTGATTATCGATAAATCCAGCCTTCAAGCCCATAAGATAAAAAATGTGTGCATTCAATTAGGAAAAATGAGAAGTGATTTGCTTTGAGACTGACAAATTGTTAATAATTAATTGTATTTAGGAGGTATCTGTTAGTGTATGTCTTAAAAATTATTTGTATTATTGATTTCAAGGCTTATAAATTTGTATTATTTTTCAATTAATATAAAGAAAGAATTACTTATTCACACACACACACACACACACACACACACACACACACACACACACACACATATATATATATATATATCGTTTCTTTTATTAAATTATAATATATAATAAAATATGTATGTAAATTATCCAGATAATTAATTTAATAGTTAAATAAAATTATTAAATCTATTCCCTATAGAAATTATATTGACTAGACTTCAATATCATATAGTAGGTATATTAAATACCGCCTATAAATATTGTGAGGTGGTATTAGTGAAGATGACTATGAGAGTTATGTCACAAAAACATTAGTACGGATTTATAGTTAAAAAACTATTTATCAATCATGATCAAAAAATGATAAATTACATAATATACATGTAGTCAATGATTTATCGAAAGATTGTATTATTATGTGAAGTAATTCTTTGACTTGAGATATTAGAGTTAGATTTTATATGGATGCGTATAGTTTATATAGTGTATAAGTAAAAGACTAATCACATCTTATATGATAAAGTTAGTTTGGTTATGAGTTATTTATATAAAGATTTAGATGATAGTCAAGATGAAATTTATTAGCTCGTTCAATCGGATTGAGAGTTTCAATTGATTTTAGCTAGATTCAAGTTCCTAAATAAATATTGATAGATGTTTAAAATCAAATCTCTAACTAGAGTTAAATAAACGTCATATAAATAGTTTATAGGGATAAGTTTAAGACATATTGATCGATATTCATCAATGATTAAATTTAGGATTTTAATTTTTATGAATCCTCATTTGATTGAGATTGGATGACAAAAGGAAATAATTTATACGGAGCATGCAATCAGAGTAAGATCTAATAAAAAATTATTTCATTAAAAATTAAAAACTATAACATATTGTTAAATATCAACCATAATCGTTGAATTTTAAAATATTTGGAGATAACTTAGGCTAGCCCACTATAAATCTTGATGGTCATACTAATATTCTTAAGTATTAGAAATCTATTTAAGAGAGAGAAAAATTATTTATAGAAGACTAGCATCTTTTGGTACACATACTTAAAGTAAGTTATATATAATTTTATTATTTTGATAATTATCCAAGAATCAATTGGTAATTGTACAATGGATTTTAAAAATCAATATATTAATTAATTGTTAATTAATTTTAAATTAAAAATCATTTTTTTCTTAGTTAAGAAAATAGATAACTTCATATTTTTCATTTATTTTTAATGGTAAATGGTCATAATTTTGGTACTGGTTCAAATGTATTAAATTTAATTGGTTTATAAAATGGATGATTATCATTATTTTATTAAGAAAATAAAGAAAAGCATCTCTTAAGGAACCCATTCGACCACTATAAGAAATAAAATAGAAAAATTGTTTTTCAAAGTTTGAGAATGTGTAAATTAAAGAGGTTAGATAAAGTTTTAACTTATCTTCATCAAATTCTCACTTTACGAGGGTAAAAAATTCCAAAACTCTAACCTTTTTCGTGTATATATGTTGATATATGATTGACCCAAATATATGATATTTAAAGGTTTAATTTTGCATATTTTAAGCCACAGATTCCTACAGTATCTTACTTTGATTGGGTGACAAATGTTGTCTTGGTAAAAATGCTTAACAAAAAGTAGAGGATGTGTATGAATTTCATTGACCTCAATAAAACCTACCTTAAAAATAGTTTTATGCTATCGCGAATTGACCAATTGATGGACTCGACATTTTTCAATTCAAAGAGCATGACTTAATAGCAATACAATCTTTAGTCGGTAACGAAAGCGACCTTTTCTTGATCTAGTGCATGCATTTATATAAGGGTGATAGTTTAGTCACAATACAATTATATGACACAAATTCGATACGATTAAACGGATTCAGATTTGAAAATTTTAACATGAATGATAATCGAGTCATATTCATATTACATGATTAATAATCATGTCGAATTCAAGTATAACCTTCTAAATTTGTTTATCCGTTTATGACACAATTAAAATATGATTAGTTAAATAAATAATCGTATTTAAATAAATAATCATTTAGTATGATAATTTTATTTTTATATATTTTAGTATTTAGTTTATATTTAAATAAATAGTTAGTTAAATAAATTAAATTTTATATTAATTAATTAATTAAATTAAATAGATTGGATCGATTAAATTGTATCGTGTTATATCACCTATTTAAAATATAAATGATACGATTAATAAATAAATCGTATTTGAATTGAGAATTCTTAATACGATTAATAAATATATCATATTTAAATAAATATAAAAAAATACTATAAATTTATTAATATAATATAAATATAATATATTTATCTAAATTAATAATTTTATTTTAATATTTTTAATATACATTAATTATCGAAAATGGAGCAATTAATAATTGTTAAATGCAACGTTTATAAATGTATTATCAATTTATCACCGCCACCTAGGGATTTCTATTGGAATTTTTTTTTTAAAATTTTTCTACAGCAAATATCATGCAACATTGGAGGAAACGAGATATCTTTTGATTTAAAATTATCCGATTTTGACCTTTTGAAATATGAAGAGCCGCTATTAGAATCGACAACTACAAAAGATTTCATTAAAAATATTTGAGATCATACAAATAATAGTTTTTATATCTTTCAAACATTTATATTTCATAAAAATGTGGACCAAACAATGCTAAAAAATAAAATTTTGTCTAATTTTTAATTTAAATAATTATATAATCTATGTATTAAATTTGTAATTTTTTTTTCTTGATATTCCTTAATTAATCGATGGATACACACATATATACGACATGGGTTAATCTTATTAATTTTTTGTATGTATCAATATGTCAATTTCAATCTAAGGGGTTGGTATCAATTAAAATATTTGTTTTCAGAAAACATAGAATTATCTAAAATATTTAGATGTTACATTTTGCGTACCGAAATATAAGCAAAAAATAACCAGGGTGGGTGTGGGGATTGAAATTAATTTTTAAAAAATACAAATTAACCGGAAATTTTTTATTGATTATAAGAGGCATAGCCAGATATTTATAATTAATAAACAAAAAATTTGGAGTAGTACATTATTTTCGTTACTGTTAAATTAGACAACAAAAACAGTTAATGGCATTGTAAACAAGACCTTGAAGATTGAATTTTTTTTTTAGTTAAAATGTGTTCTTACTTCTTTAGAATATTTGTTTTTTGATAAAATCGGGATTGCCAACTCTCTTTCATCAAATATTATTTAAAAACAAATTAACGAATTCTTGACGTAACGAATTGCATAATTTTAATATATATATATTTTAATCTTTAACTCAAATCTCTTGGTGTGAAGAGGTCACGATCCAAAATTTTCCTAAAATATATGAATATTCATATTCAGTAATTATACGTCAATTAATAATATAATAAAAAATAGATAAATTCTCTCAAATCTACCAATTAAAATCTTGCTTTCAAAGGTGAAACTTTGTTATAAATGGAACAAATTGGTGAAAGCTTCATTATAACATTCCCCACAAGGAACTAAAAACTAATTATTATTTACATTATTTAATCCATTCAATTATGATCCAAAATCTAAAAAAAAATAGATATTTATTTATTTTTTATATATACAATAAAAATTATCTATTTTTCTAGTGTTCAAATTATGATATTACGGAATTAATGTGGTATTTAAATTATAGTATCCATTCGAATATAGAATAAGTTTTAGATGCAGTCATTCAACATATTCAAAGATTATTTAGCATTATGATATAAATAGTTACTAAAATTATTTGATTACCTTAAATTTTTATAAAGAATACACTCCTCAATTCAAACAAAGGAACAACATAAAAACAACTAACATACCCTTATTCACTAAACTACTAAGTCACTTAAATATTTTTGATATTTATTTATTAAAGGGATAAATTAAATATCAAAATACAAATTTGGCAATTAAAATATTATCATTAAACAACATGCTATATTAAAATTTAAAAAATAATAAAATAAAATTTTAAATATTTAGCTGTAATAGTAATATCAAAATGGCAGTCTCGTAGATTTCATTAAATAACGGGATAATCTTACCTAGACTTAGTCCAAAGAAGCTGCAACTTGTATATCCACTTGCCTTTTGCATCGTAAGCTCTTTGATAAGACCACCTTCCAAATTTTCCCGGAAAATAATCTTCTCAATCTCATAAAATTATTCCAACTTGACAACAAACATTGAACAGGCTCAAATCTCTCTTTCTTCTATCTCCATATATACATTTCACGAGCCTCAAACGCTAGCAAACTGAAAACAAAGAAAGCAAAGAAAATAGAAAGAAAAAAAAGAAAAAAAAAAAAGCAATGCCTGCTTCTCCCTTGCAAGTTCAAAGACAAACCAAAACCGCAACCACAACCACAACCACACGGAAACAATCACAACCCACAACACGCTGCTTCCCGACGGTGACGAGTGACTTTCAGTTGCCCGACGCACTTCTGCGTTGCCACAAGCACGCTATCGGCGTAAACCAGTGCTGTTCGTACGCGGTTCAAACCGTCAACGCGCCTGTGTCCACCGTTTGGTCTGTGGTGCGACGTTTCGACAACCCTCAGGCGTACAAACACTTTCTGAAGAGCTGCCACGTCATCGGCGGAGATGGCCACGTAGGAACTCTGCGTGAGGTTCACGTTGTGTCCGGGCTGCCTGCGGCGAATAGCACGGAGAGGCTTGAGATTCTCGACGATGAACATCATGTGTTGAGCTTCAGCGTCATCGGTGGTGAACACAGACTTACAAATTACAGGTCTGTCACAACTCTACATGCTTCACCGTCTGGTACCGGAACAGTAGTTGTTGAATCATACGTCGTGGATATACCGGTGGGTAACACTAAGGAGGAGACGTGTACTTTTGTGGATACTATAGTACGGTGCAACTTACAATCTTTGGCTCAGATTTCTGAAAACATGGCTAGGAATCATGAATCATTTTCATCTTGATCATTATAATATTCTTTTGTTGTTGTTGTTGTTTCCCATATGGAACGGATCGATCATCAATCAGGGTGGATCATTGATCATGCCGGCTCTATCGGAAATTATGGACCGTCTGATCCATTTAGACGTACGGATCACCGGTACATTAGATTTATACTCACAGCAAATCTATGTTTTACATATATTGAATATATGGTTAATCATCTATAAATGTATGGGTATGTTTTGAACTAATTTTTCTGGGTTTGTTTTGTTGTTTGAGTACATGCATGAGAGAGAATAGGAATGGGAATCAATCTTAGTTAAGGAAGTTAATAGTCTTTGTGAATTGTTCATTAGTTTAATGTTAATTTCCTTTTTCTTGTTCTTGTTGTATGTATTTTTTGAACAGTTTTATCCTTATAATATAAGAGAATAGGCATATTGAAGTCCATTAAAACCTATTTGTGCTATTTTCTTATACAGTTCTTGAAGGTGATATATCATCTTCATATAATAAAGATATGATTCTTGTTTTGAGAAACATTAATGCCAAATGTCTAGTTTCCTTTTCATATATGTGGTGAACTTGGAGTAAGTCTTAAGTATCTCTTTTTCAGTGTAATTATGTAATGTATTGCATTATGTTATAATTTGGAGGAAGTCTAAAATATATAAGAAATAATGTTATATATCTCAAATTTTATTGTAAATTTTTTGTCATTAATAATGTGAAAATTGAGTGGTGAGATTATGTGAGAACTGATAAATAATTTTAAAAATAATCAAAATGTATTTTTTTTTTTGTTAATATCACATTACATATCCTATCATTTTCCATAAAATTGGAGATATGTCAGTCTTTTTTTTAAAAAAAAAAAATTAAAATGTTGTACGTATGGATGACTCGGAACCAGAGTATTCTACGCTCTCTTTTTAATTTAAAAAGCAATATAATTTTTAACAAATTTTTTGTTAAGTTTGCATCACAATTAATTATAAAAATTATTAATTCAATATAATATGACAAAAAAATTAACAAACTAATGTAATAAATCAGTTATATAATATATCACAAGAACCTACGTATTGAAGACTTTGTTGGACAAACTAATGTAAAAATTCAAAGATTCCTAATTGGCAACATTATTACTTCCTTCCTCCCAAAGCCATGTGATTCACACGAACCATGCGTTGAAAGAAGTTCCAAAATGATTAAAAGGCAAAATGCAAACAAGATGCCCTCACAATGACTACTTGTAATACGATCTCTAATTACTATTTAAATAGGTGTCCTTGAGTATATAAAACTAATAGTAAGTTGTACCACTTAGATTTGAATAAAAATGATATTTATAAGAATTGTATCTCAAAATATTTGCGATTCATTTATGATACAATCGCATTTATATGTCTATAGATTCGAATTCAATATAATTGACAATTAATAATAAAAAATAAATTTTGGTCTTCTATAAAATATATATATATATACGTATCAACAGATATTTCAAAATTTTGACTAGTTTAGATTAACAATGAATTTTAGTTATGTATAAAGCCAATGAAATGAGAAAATATTTCAACTCATCCTTGGAAAAAATTCAAAATGGGAAATAACATTTACATCCTTAAGATTTCACATTTACTAATAATGATATAACTTATTCATTTATATAACTAGATACTTATTAACCTATGTTGAAATAACCATATCACTTTTATAATATTCAAGCTTTGACCATCACAATGTTAGGGATGGTTGGTTTAACGTAATTTTTCAAGTAAAATTTTTTAGAGTAGATCAAGTATTAGTATAATTTTCAACAACAACAAAAAATTATTAGTTGTATAGTCATCATATGTTAAGCATATATTTCAAATAAAAATTAATTGTGTAATTATTTTAAGAGAAAATTTTTTAACAAATTATGTAAGAGAAAAATAATATAAAATTTTAAACTAAAATAAGAGCTAAGCAATGCAACTTTAAACAAAAAACCCTATTAAAATCTCAACTTTGTATAGGTCAAAATTTGAGTTTGGCCTAGTAAAGAAAATGTATGAAATTATTAATTTGTAGACTCTTTTTCAAATATAACTAAATAATATTAAAAAAAAATTGTAACTAAAAATAGAAATTTATTTTGATCATTAGGAATCCCAAACCCGCATTATGTAATTAAACTAACATTGAAGATTTTTCATTTATTTTAATGGGGATTATTGGATAATTTGGATTAAGGACTTATTTGATAGGAATAAATAACATACATTCCTTTATTTGTAAAACCTTAAAGTTCCAAATATTATCATCTCAATATTAAAAGCCATACATTGGAATTTTCTCATCGTACGGCCTGCAGTAGGGGGGAGTTTGAATCCTGTGTATATATATATATATTTATATTATTTTTGGAAGAATCAAACATCTACTAAGAAGGGCAGGCAAGTTGGACTTTAACAACTCATAATGTTGTAGAAAAATAAAAGGCAACTTGTTATATATATTATTCTGGCCGTGTGATTTGTGTTTTTATGTTTCTGTTGTGGAAAAGGACGTTTTAGCAACTTGTTTTGCAAGTGGGGAGAAAAAGCTATTTTATGGATCCTTCATGTTGAATCATCGATGAGGCTATCCGTTTGTTTCGGTCTGATCTGAATATGAGCATTAGGTATGGATCGTCTGATTTTGATTTAACTGCAGTCAACTTCTCGGATGATCACGCAAACTTCTTACGGTCTATATAGCCAACCGATAACATTTTCTATCAACGAAAGATTGCCGCATTCTGTTTGGTGTATAGATAATAGGCTCACTTGTTTCGGAGTTGAGTGATTGATTGATGGAGCGATTTTTCCTCGAAAATTTTTGTTTGAATAGCAGGAAATGTCGTAGGAAATTACAGGCACAACTTTAAACATTCCTGCCCTTGTATTATGTGGGATGGAAGTGTAGAAAGGGATACAGAAAGGAACGAAAGATTTTACGTAATATCAAATATGTATTTCTAAACCAAAATCAATACGCTTTATTTTTTTACTCCGAGACTTAAGGAATAATGGAAGAAAAGGGAGGTATATAAGAATAAAAAAATAAGAAAATAAAAATCAAATAGAAAACCCCAAAATTCCATTTGATTTGAAGAATGAGGAGAAAAGAGATTGATGGAGAAAGATTTGTTATTATAAGATAGTGTGATTGAATTCGTATGTATATTTATAGATTGCAGACTTAAGGATTAAGGAATAACAATATTTGATGGTGGAATCAGTCAACCTTAATCAGCTGAATCGCTTTCACTAATTACTTTCATGCCTGCATTATAAGGATTTGCATCCATAGTCTTTTTTTTCTTTTTAAATAATTACTGAGATTTTGAGGTAATATAGCTCTTTCAAATGAATTTTCATTGATTCAAGTTAGTCTTCGTTTAAGGTTGTATTTTTCCTATGATTTCAAAGTATAACAATTAAGATGTTTATAAATAATGTTAAACTATACAATAAAATAAATTCTTGATAAAATTTTGTATATTATAACAATTTAAATACAGCTAATACATCTAAAACAGTAAGAAAGCATAAAAAAAAAAAAACAATTTTGATAATGTTCTTGACTTTTTCAAGACTCTTGAGGAGTTTCTCTCGAATGAACTCAAGTTACTATAACTTTTATAAAATTAATTAGTTTTTTTTTAAATTATAATTTATATATATTTTTTTAAAAAACTAAAATTTAAGTCTACCCACTTAATTCGTGACGTTCAGTTAAATAAAAAAACAAGCACATGTAATATCTCATTTGTTTAGAGATTATCAGTCAATTCGTGACATTAAGTTAAATTAAAGATTAAGTACATATGATATCTAATCTATTTAAAGATCATTTTAAAAGTGTAAAAAAAAATCGATAAAATCTAGATTTTTTACCTTTGACATTTTAATAAAGCGTAACCTCTTAAAATTTAAATACGGGATCAATATTAAACAACCGTATAATATGCCGTTACCATCAAACTATACTCTAAGGATGATTATAATTTATATCCAGCAAATTGTAATTTGTGACAAGGCCATTTGTTTTGTGTTAAGAAAACCCTTAAATTAGCCTAATTTATAGATAATAAATTACTCTAATTTTAAGACGTTTTGGTTATTATTAGCCTTAATTTCCATCAAAATTTTTTTCCTATTTTCTGCCTTTCCAAATCCAACTTGCACTTGTTCAACATCGTCATTCCAAACTGCCAGAATTTTATAACATATCTAAAATCTCTGTTTGTTGGAGAATCTGCCACTAATTGGGACGAAAACAGTAGAAATCATCTCTCACAGTCTCACTGGTTCGTGATCACTCTCAAATATAATATTTTTACTATTTTCAATTTTTCTTTCTTTAAACACTTTATTTAGGAAATAATAATACAGGATTTATCTTAAATCTAAAATTGACCGTTAAATACTATGGAAGCCCGTTAATGACCACCTTACACTTAAAACTTTGGGCTCTATTTAATTTAGTTGTACAAAACTGGGCCGTAGTATGACCACTTATTACACCTGGAAAAGCCCACCTCTAATAAAAGCAATCTACAATATTTTGGAATGATTATTTAATTTTAATAGTGCCACATAAATTGATTCAATTATTAGACTCTTCACTTTTAAAAGGTTTATTATTGTTAAAATTCTTCATCTTTATTCTAAAATTAATAAGCCTTCATTAAATGTAATGAACTAAATCAGGACGACCTTCTTTTTCCGGTTTGAGTTTGATGCCAAGCTCCAATAGTATAGAAAATCCAGTAATCCAGTTAGTTTGATTCCAAACTCTGGCTCCATTCAAAATTTAGGAGCTTCTTTTAGTCTATCTGCTTGATTTCAACCTTCAATGACACTACACAAAATTCAGGAGCTTCTTCGAGTTTCAATTTGATTCCCAGCTCAACACTATTCAAAATTGTCAGGGCCATCCCAAGCTCCAACAATAATCAAAATCCACGAGATGCTTCAAGTGTTTGTTTGAATCCTAACTCCAACATTATTCAAAATCCAAGACCTTCTTCTAGTGTCAGCTGATTTAGGATTTCTTCAAGTTTTAGTTTGATTCCAAGCTCCAAGATTACTCAAAATCCAACAGTTTTTGCTAGTGCCAGTTTGATACCAAGCTCCAACGTCACTACTCAACATTCAAGAGTTTCCTGGAGTTCCCATTTGATTTCAACCTCCAACAATAATCAAATCCTAGGAGCTGCTTCTTGTTTCACTTTGTTTCCAATTCCTATACTCGTCAAAATCCAAGCTCTACCTCCGTAATCAAAGATTTATTTCAGGCATCACAATGTTTATCCAATGTAGGGCCCGAAGACTTTATTCTTGGATCTCTTGAAGCTTTACGAATTACGATCGCCCGAGCTGTCTAATGATACAGCCAGTTGTTTTGAAGACCCCCCATGGGTTAGAATCCCGGTTGCATAAGCGATATTTCTTAGGGAGTTTCACTCAAAAGCTTAGAATATATTGAATAAGAAATCTATAATATGGGGGGAGTTTTAGATTCAGATATCATTCAAATCATCCTCAGCTGCACAGGATGTTTCAGATGGGAGATTTACAAATGATATTCAGCAGAAATTTAAGACCCGGGACATAACCCAGAAATGGAGTTATGATCATCAAAGTACAGATATACAACTACATTGTATCGTCTGTTTGGTGACAGTGAAACTGAACTTCCTATTCAGATAATCCAGGATGGCGTAATTCATTGTCAAGCGCCTACTCATCGGGAAAGTTGATATTTGCATCACTTCTAGTAATCGAAAGGATTGCAGTGCGTTAAGAGTGTTTGATTATAGAGTTGAGACTTGAAATTAGTAATGGTAATCAGATAATTATCAGAATGCTGATGAGTTAAATAATTATATGCTGTCAATCACTTCTGCGATTAGCTCCCGCAACTGATCTTCAGAATGCAACGAGTGAAATGATAATATGCAATCCACCCATACACGTAGAAAAGTCAAAACTTGATTAGCAAAACCTTATTTTTTGATATAAACCTTCAGAAAATTAAGCAAAAAATGAATAAATCAATTTAATCTTTTCTTTTTCTGAAATTTCCTTTGCAACCCCTCTATTGTTTTACAAATTTTTTCTTTCCATTTTTTCACGTTTGGCTGCTCTTTTCACAAGCACCTTTCTTCAAAGAAACAGATCTCACCATCATTTGGAAGTTTATTCAAGGATAAAATAGCTTGGCAAAGAGTAGCTCATTCCAAGTATCTTGAAGGCCAGGCAAACACCAGTGAACACAATCAACATAGCTAGAAGGATTAGTTAGCTGCTCTGGAGTCTATGGATTCCACTGCTTCTTGTATATCGATGTGTGTGCATCCTCACGATAACTCGAGAGCTGGTTGACATTAAGAAATTTAATGGGAAACTTTGAATGACTGAACACATCTTCAATCACTTCCATTATGCTTTTTCGGCAATCTGAACCCCAATATTTAGGATCTTCAATCGGTGTTGTTTCGTTGTAGCAGTTTCGCCCTGGTTCACCACCTCCACAATCTATGCTCCTACCAAACTTTAAAACATCAGTCTCGAATTTATGCCCCTAAAAAATCAGAATTTAATATATTGTTCTGAAAAGAGAGGTTAATGTACTCACTTTCCATGAGAAGGTGACATGCTAGTGAGGAAGACTGTGGTTTTTTTCCTATCCATGTTTAAATTCCTCTCAACATACTCTTCATCGCCATCCGATATGCATCTTAATTCGGAATCTCCACAATTTCTTTCTCGTCTTCATCAAATGACCCTTTCCTGTAAATTAAAGAAGCATAATAAGACATGATACATCTGCTAGATTTGAGCGGACAAAATAAATTACAAAGAGAATGACATACAAGATCTTCATCTCCTGCCCAGTCATCCACCATAGATAAGTATTGAACACCAAAATATCAACTCATTTCCAATGTCGTCCATGCTTATTGATCGAACCTTTTCTTACAATCCTATCAGATATTCTATGAATGGCAGCATTGTCTGAATTTGGTTAAAGAAGAAACCGCGCCCAGTAGAACTCAATTATGGAATTGTAATCCTAAACATGTATACACAGAAATGATCAAGGAAACAAGCAATGGAAAACAATAAGAAATTTAACGGCAATTTATATATTACATATGTTACCTTCATTGTGAATACTGTTAGTGAATCGAAAGTTTCCATGGATTTGGAATCTTCAGGTGAGAGTTTGTGGAGAAGGGAAACCATGGAAACATATTGACCACGATTCAATGAATCACCAACAAACATCATCCTCCTTCCTCGAAGTGTTTCCAGCATCAATGTAGCATTGAAACTGCATAATTTATGAATCTAGACATCATATAAAAGATATAATCTTCGTATAACTGAATATTCAATGTCATCAATGTGTCTTTACTGAGATCATGCTAGGACAAAAAGATTTTTATTTTTTCAAGGCTGACAACCAAATTTTGCAAAAGTAACAAATAGGTCCACAAGTATATGATAATTTGTCGCCAATTCTTTCTTACCGTGATCCGTCAAAAAGAAATAAACCGTCTAAGCACAATCTCGCAAATTTATCATGGCATTGGCATGTAGGAAGTCATAAAAATAAAATTTAGAGAAAAAGAAAGTGTAGATTTGATATCTTTCATGTGATATAATTAGTTTTTCAAGACGATATTATATTAAAAAGTTCACTTGAAAGTAATATATGTATTTAACGGGTTTAGATAAGAGCATAAAAATGAGTTTAAAACTAGACTTTGATAAAATACTCTAATAATAATAATATTTTTAAAAAATTTATCACAACTTTTGAATTCTAAAACTCTTTTATTAGAAAAAAAATTAAAATTTGTCACTTTGTGACGCCAATATATCCGATTTGTGACATTTGTCATCCCCACTCCACCAGCTTCTTTGAACTTTCCAATCTGGGTGTTAAATATCTTTTTAAATATGTTTACCAAAATAACTTCAATTTAAAAAACTTAATCAAATAAACCTTTTAAACAAATATCTTAATCATTTTATCCTTCACGTTTGAAGGTTGAGAAGGGACTTCGATTAATTGATAAAGGTCGATCGACTGAAGCCAGGATAAAAAAAATCAAAAAGTCAAAATATTTTAATCAATCAAAAAATCTACTTTTATAGATCGAATTTTCTCTTAAATATAGATCAGGATTCAAAATATTTTGATTGATTGATGATATATTTGCAATTGATAAGAAATATATAAATTATTTGATTAAATCATTTCGATTAATTGAGATAAAATGATGTGATTTTATTTTTAATATAATTTTATTTAAAAATTAAAATATTATATATTTAAGTATCTTTTATCATAATTTATGTGTAATGAATTTTAATTTGAAAGTGTTATTTTAAATTGTATTCAAAAATATTATTTTAAATTGTATTATAAAATTATTGTTTTAAATTATATTTAAAAATATCTTTAAAGGTATCATTTTAAGAAAGTATTATTTTATATTATATTTAAAAGTATTATTTTATATAGCTTTTGAAACTATGTTTAAAAATATTATTTTATAAGAGTTATTATAAAAAAATCATATTTTTAGTTTATTTCCTTAATTCTAACACGGCTATTTTAATAAATAAAAAAAATGATCAATTTATTTAGTACATTTCCCTAAAAACTTCCCACCCAACTGTCTTCTTTTCCTTCTAAGCAGTTTTGGAAACTGTCAGATCTTCAAAACTCTAAGGAACTTTCACGTCTCAATCAGACAAAAACTCGACTAACAACAACGACAAACAACAATCCTCCGAAACAGCCTAACCTCCTCCCTTCGACCCATCAGAGCCGTCGATTCCCATCTCATACCCGATCAAGAACCTCAAAGACCTGGAATCGAGGACTTAGTTTGACTCATTTCACTACCCTTTTAACAAGTCAACTGTTCCTCTTCAAAACGGTGCGTTGCCGTGCAGGCCGAGGATTTTGGTTTGCCATCACATGCAAGGTGGTTACGTGGACGATAAGTGGGTCCAACGTGGGACCAATGCTGATGCGTACGTTATTTGGCATTGATATTTGACGGATGTTTTTGTTTATTTTTACCATAATTTGGTCACTTTGCCACCTCCTTGTTGGACGAACAAGGTATTGTTTCTGGTTTTGGTAATAAGTGTTCTGTTATTTGAAATTTAATTTAGAGATATAATTATTATGTTTTGTTTTGTCTGTTTGTTGTTTGCGTTTGAGATGGGGAGTGTTTGTTTATGCATAACAAATGAGCTTAATTGAGCTATTTTAATTGGAAAATTCTAGCTCTGTTTGGGGATTGAGCAAGTTCTTGTAGTTGAAACTGGCAGTTAAACGAGGACACTGAACGATGTTGCAACTTTGTCCAATTGAGAAATTTATATACCATTATTTTCCTCTGTTTCCTTAGCTAGTTGATTTATAGTATGCTCTGTATTTGCGTTATATTTTGGATGATAATCTATATTATTTACAATTTATACGAGAGGTTAAATGAATGCATAAACTAAATTTGGTTATGGTCGAAATTTTTTGTGCTTGTTGAATAAAAGGTTTTAGGGACTTCCATTACAGAATGGGATGGAGGGAAAGTTATTGCCGATGAAATGTTATTGACAAAAGAGTCTGCACATACTTATGCCGAGCGCTTGGCAGAGCTTGCTGTTGCTCTGGGCTTTCATGGTTGGCCAGTATATTTTTTTATCAAATTCCAACTTTTCAACTTTATTTTAGCTTTCTGCAATTTGATCTACAACGTAGACTCTCTGTGCACACCCTTTCTTTCTTTGATATGGAAACTGGTACTATCAGATTAATATGGAAGTTAAATTGGATGTAGAGCAAATCCCTAATATGAAAGAATTTGTCAGCCAGTTAACTCAAACTATGTACTCCTCAGTGCCTGGATCTTTGGTTACCTGGTGAATGCCAGAACTCAGGATGTGCACATATTTCTAGTCACTTGAAATTTATGTTGCTCTGTTGCTCTGATTTGACTTAAATTTACATTTGATCGATTAATGTTGTTTTGCCGGTATGATAGTATCACCGTCAATGGCAATCCGAAGTGGCAAAATCAACTGAATGAAAAAATAAACCTTTCTTTGATGCATGGAAGGTGATGCTCTATCTTTGCCCCTCATCTGTATCTTAATCATTGTTCTCTTGCATGCTAATTTTCGTGTATGCAATGTAGGAAGACTACCCAACGCTTTCAACTGCTGTCGCAGCTGATAGGAAGTTTGATGTCTACTGGGGAATAGATGTGTTTGGGAGAAACACTTTTGGAGGTGGACAATGGAATGTATGTGTCCCGTTAATTTTTTGAGATGACACTGACAAATTTCTCGATCTCTAAGATTTAATTTGATTTTGCAATTGGCTCTTATCATTCCAATTTGATTCATTCAATGTGGATTGTAATCAGCAGATTTCATTCTCATCTTCTTTACCTAGATACTCCAACAGTTTGATGCATCATCATGCAACCCATTAGAAATAGTTTGAATTTCTATTCTCTGACACTCTTGTATCCACATGCGATGAGGTACCATTTTTCCAAACAAAAGCTCCTCTTTAACATGTTGGACCAAATTAAGGTTATACGTTTGGTTGTGATTCTAGTTGGAGTAGTGTACTTTATTTTATATAATATATAGGTTCTGAAATTATTTTGAACTGCCATGTATCATGGGCTTTCCACTTACTAGAGCTGTTTTGAATTTTTTTTAGATACAATTATGAACAAGGGTAGTTTCAGTTGTTAAATTCACCAATTTATGTATCATATTTGAACAGTTGAAGGATTATCTCTGAATGATAATAATTCTTTGTGAATCATAAGAATGTTGCCCTTGATTTGCTAAAGAGGGATGATGTGTCAGCTGCCATATTTACTTCTGGATGGATCTGTGAGACTGAGCAACCACCTGACCTTCAGACTGCTCAAAACCAGTTATACACTTGTCCATTGTGGAATTCCACGAAATCAAACATCTTGAAGCTTGACCATCCAGCCACAGACACACACACAGAGCCTGTAATTTTGTCACATTACCATGTAAATTATATTGTTGTTACTATTATTTATATCCCCTGTTTTTTACTACCTATTTTACTACTGTGGGAATGGCACTCATGGGACATCACCTGAAGAATGTTGCCTTTCACTACTGAATTTTTGCTTTTGTTTCTACGTTTTTCATTTATGTTATTTCCTCTCATTTTTTCTCATGCTAACAGATTTTTGTAATCTTTTCCTGTTATGCCTAATTTTTTCTTCTATATAGCCTGAACTCATAAAATGATCCTTCGGTTTTTCTGACTAAAATCTGTCCTTGATTATGAATTTTATCTTCTGTCTGTTTTATTTCAGTTATTTGATTATCTGTTAATTGCCGTTTATCTGTAATAGTGTGATTCTTACTTTCATTATTGAGATGGTATCCTGCATGTTAACGGTTTGGTGAGCTTCATTTTCATACCTCCTCTTCTGCGGTTGGTGGTCCGTTGTTGACAAGTCATGGGGAATTCTACAAAATTATCCAAAAGTATTACCATTCTCTCAAATTTTGATCAGGTGGCATTTAGGTTAATTTGGTATTATTTTCTTATGTGAAACTTCCATAAGCATTTCCACCAGTTAATTGTAGCTCATTAGATGCCAGTTCTATGAATTCTGACCATCACAACATTGTTCAGGGACATGGTTTGCATAGTTCTTCTGAAGGTGGGAAAGTGTTGGACGTGCCATTCAATAACATTTCTTCCCAAGGCTTCCAAGGAAGCACTGGGTGGACCTATTGATTCCTTTCTCTTCCTTGTCTTTATGTAGTGTTTCTTGTAAAGTAATTGCATTCACATGGTTATATATATGGTTAATGGAACAATCCATTATGGAACTAGCATCCTCTTCTGGTTTTGCAATAGCATACTCTTATAACAATCAGGAGGTTGTGCTCAAAGGTAACAGTAATCTTCATATACTTAAGAACACGAAAACCTTCTACACAGTTTGATTTTCTAGCTCTGCAAATGGGAATTTGAATGCTTTTTTGATGAATTGTTAATATTAGAGGATGATATCAATTTGCACATTTTGGAATATTTTTTAGCATGCCACTAATGTTGGTCTACCCAGAAAGCTTGTTTCTGTCCTTTAACTTTCTCCTATATTTGTGGCTGCCTTTTCTCCTTTAGAGTTGACCCTATTCCAGACACTATTCAAGTCCTTATTGAGTAAGTCTTAAAGCTCATTTATATCTCCAAGAATTTCTAATTTTGACCCTATTTACGGTTTCCCTTTGTGCTGATAATACAGTACATGATATACAAATCCTTATGTGAGAAATGGGAAAGTGATGTAAATCATTGGCCAATAAAATCTGCTTTTGAAAAGTTTGATCTTTCTGTGAAATTTCGGATCATATGTTTTTTCCTGTGACTAAGTACAGTTGTGATGTTGCCAAGGATAAAATTGTCCTCTTCATCTTGTACAACTATTTTTTAATTACTGAACCATAATTTGGGAGAATAACCATCTGAAGTGCAAATTCTTCTTCATTAAGATCTAAGCATGAAAAATATAATTAGACTATATGTGCTGTCTTATGGTTCTGATTGGTGGGATTGCTGTTAGTTCATTTAGCTATCAACATAACTTGTTTATTTGTAATGGTTTATTTGTAATGGTTTATTTGTAACTTCCTCGTTCACAAATCTCTATTTTTAACTTGTTTATTAGAGTTTATCTATACCATGCATCAAAGTTCTGCCTTAATGGTTTATTTGTAATTGTAGTTTCAGGGAAGCGTCTTCTAGCGGGGCTGGCAACGTCATGTTTAAGGAAACTCTTAAAGACAATGCCCAATTCCTCACAAGGCTCTTTCAGGGAGAGGTCCTGTTGGGAGATTTGCCCATCTACTTCACATATTCTGTAAGTTATATTTTCTAAGGATCGAGGTTACAAAAAACACTTTCTCAAACAGTTATTACTACATGTAGTACCAGGCTAAATTTTCAGATTATATGGTCCATGTCTCATATTCCTCTTAACTGTTTGAGCAAAGCTTATCTAAATTTAAAAGAGATTTGAGTCCATGCCCGCATTTTGAAACTGAGACTTAGAAAATGAAAATTATTTAATAATCTGGACTGTTTTTGTACTTCCATCTAGGTTAACTCTGAACTACAACCACTGTAGGTAAAATTAGAAAAAAACTCGATACTTGGCTTTCTTCTTGAGTTCTCCTCTGCCACAACAGAGAGAAAGTCTGTACTCGTTGCATCCTGGAGAATAGATCAACCTTCAACCAAATTCAGTGAAGTGATTGTGCCGCATCAAGTTAAGGGCCCAGAAGCAGATCCAGGACGGGAAGAGCCCTATGCTACAGGCCAGAGCCCGAAAACAGTGGCTTGAATGGAGAATCCAGATCAGATGACCAACAGCCTGCGGTAAGTCACAATCCGGCAGAATATTTTGCAATTCTTGGTGATATCTCTATTAAAACCTCTGGTCAGAATTCAGATTTTCCTCCATCTACTTCATGGCTTGTTGAGGCACAATATATCAAATGGACTTCAGATTCTCATAATACCAAAACCCTTCATGTGAAGATCATTTGGAAGTTAAAAGATGGGAATGATTCTCGGTTCCCTAAGTATAACATCTGCGTTGAGAAACAAGCAAAAATCTGGATGAAAGGTACACAGGAGTATCTTGGTTTAGCGCAAGTGGAATCCTTTTATGTTTCCAACCTCGTTATCCCATCAAAAACTGCTAGTCCCTAAGTTTATTATACAAGGGTGCACTGTTGATGGAACAAACCAGAATCTGAATGATTCTCCATGTTTTTACTGGATGTTAAAAATAAGTATTTTCAATCCGCACCAATATATTCTGTTGGGTTATTATTCCTTCCAAAAGTTATTTACAATATTGTCGTATCGTGACAAGAAAAATGTACTTTTGCGTCATATCTTCTACTGCTGATTGCTGTTATGAAGGCTTTTATCCCTGCAATATGTGATGTCTCTGTAAAACTTATTTCTTCCTTGCAGTCGGGTGAGAAAATATATCAAGATTCTTTTTTCTTTTTTCTTTTTTGGGTTTTTTGAGTTACTCAAAACTAGGGACTGCTATATTTTGTCCAGTAATATCTTTCTCGAGTTTGGTAAATCTTCAACATATAGAACAGGCCAAAATGAAGAAATCAGAAATTCAAATCTCCCCAGAATAAACGTTTGAAAAAAGAGTTTAGTGTGTGTATATAATATTTATCAGAGAAAAGGGAAAGTGGGAAAATGGATGATATTTTTCTTCTGGAAGTATTATCCTCGAGCCCTCAAAAAGGTAAACTAAAGTAATAAATTTTTGACGCTGATAGAATTGAAGGGAAAGGCTATCAATTTTATTTTCTTAACCTTCATTTGACCTGTCTGATGCAGCCGCGGAAGCTTCATGAACTACACCCGAAAAAAAAGGGGTCAATTTGATTGCCATTCTGTTTCTGCACACAATATTTGTCTTCATTCTATGTTGCATTAAATCTTGAAAATGATTCACGGCTGCCGGCTGCCGTCGACTTTCAGAAGAAGGGTCGAGGACAAAGGATAGATTAGCATATGGGATCATGTGAACTTGCCAATAGGCATTAATAATGTGAACAATAATTCGTTTTTTTGGTTAATAATTTTTAAATTCTATAATAAAATTCGAAAGAAAATTATTACTAGTCAAATATATATATATATATTACTCAATGATTTACTGAATAAAACAAAGACGATTGAAACGGTACTGTAACTTCACAGATTGACTAAGGGCCACGGCCATATGTCATATGATATGAAAGCATGTCTGAAATTCATTAGAACCGAAGATGGCAAATCCTTCACAAGACAAATAAATATCAAATCATAATTTAATGATACAATCTGAGTGGAAAATCATATCAAATTTGAAAAATCAAACGTATTATTAATCATCATTATTTTTCCAATCTTAGTGTTTGGTAACTTCAGTACAACTACGAATTGGATATATTAGTTTCAAAGTGATCGTGCTTTACCCAAAAGTTGGATTTGATAATTAAATGATCCCTGGAAGAAAAAAAAATTGTGTTTGACTTGATACAATGCTTTCAGATGGAACAAAAACAATAAGGAATCTTTCGCTCAATTTATATAATTAATTATTGCTTTGGTTCGACTCATAATTGTACAGAGAGATGGATTGAGATAATTATTTAATTAATTCCCAAGAACTGAGCACTTCCTTTTTATACTGCCTCACGTGAACACACACCAACTTCGAAGAAAGAAGAAGTTGTTAGGTTTTGGCACGCAGCAATTGTGTCAAGTTTATACGTTCCTTTGTGGTTTGATTCCATGGTTATGACCCATGACCCATGACTAGCAAGTAGGAAAATAATTCAAAAATAATAGAGCAATTGTAGTATTATGTACCTCAAACTAATTTATGCTTATTATTTTTTATTTGGGCCATGTTATGGTGATTGGTGTATAGCATGAAGTTGTACATAACATTTTTCTCCTTTTTTCTCAGGTTTTATGTCAAAAAATTTCCCTTTTTTTATAATTCTTAATTTTTCGTTATATTTTAAAGTTTTTTAATATAACACACACAATAAAAGAATTATGAATTATAATAGAAGTTTCAGATATATATCAATGATCTGCTTCAATGCGTTGGTAAAATTACAATTATTCGGAAGTAAGATTTTGATTCAAATTATCTATTTTTATATTTAATTTTTATCTGATTATGTATGAATAGATGATACATGCATACGCATGCATCAAAAGATTATAAAAATTCAGTAATTAAGTTTTAAATAACGGAGAGAAGATTATAATTCGAGTTTGAATATATTTAATTTATTAAAATATTAAACAATCATAAATTAATGATGTGGTTAGTGGGATGGAGTTATCCAATTATGTAAGAATTTGAAATATTTACCATTATTTTTTTTTACCTTGTCAAATTAATGCGACTAATGGTTTTGTCTTTGTCCTGAATAATAATGCGTACCAACTAAACCGTGGTTCCTTTAGTTTTATTACTTCGGAAGATTCTTGTATTTGTTAGTTATTTGTTTGAAATTGTAATAAAAGAATCAAATAGAGTGCATGCTAATGCTAGAACCAACTGTAAGAATTTATGTCTAGTTAATCTTGTTTTAAAAAGTCCAACCCTACTAGTTTAATTTACAAGTCAGACAATTCACTTGTCACATGCTAGAGTTGACCCTAAATCCACTTACCTTGTTTACGACAAATTCTCTTTTCTCTCAACTACTCTAGTAATCTATTTAAAATGAAAAACAAGAAAGACAGAAAATTAAATTAGCAAAGAATGAAGAGATAGAAACTGTAAAAAAAAACATACAAAATTTTATTAATTAAGAGACCATGTCAAGGTCATATTCGAAAAGACTCTTGCCTTTTGAGAGTGTCATGGATTACATTATTATCATTTGGATATGATGAAGAAGTCGTAAAATTCAGATACTGATGATGATGATGGAGGTTATAATTATCTTGTTGAAGAAACGACTTGTCATTTGGGTGTATTATTTGTGGTGTTTGCAAGGACAGCAACGATTCTTGCTGCATCTGAATGCATAAAATTTCTGTTTGCGCGATTGCTAATTGCATTTGAAGCTGAGACACTTGGTTTTGTAACACAGAGATGGCACCAACACAACCGTAAACGGGATCTCGAAGTCGAGCATTTGCTTCGTATACCAAACTGCTTGCGGCATCGGCTCTCTGATAATCTGGAAGTTCCTGCTCCAGCATAATATATATTGAAATTATCATTAAATTAATTTTAAACTATCATCGTCATTCGTCAAAGTTATAGGTATATATATATAAGAGAGTACCTGCAACATTTTGCTAACATTGCTGGCACCGAAAACTTTGTGAACAATGGCAAACTTGTGTGGATCATCGGAAGGAAAGTAAGGGGCGAAGATGCAGTCTTTTGCGCAACGGCGTCGCAGTAGCTTGCAGGAGGCACATGGAGAATTTCCGCCCATATTGGTCTGAAATTAAACAAAAGAACGAAGAAGAAGAAGTATGTGGAGAAAGGACAAATTAAAATCTTGAAAGGCTTTTGTGGAGAATGAAGAAATTGGAGGAGCATGGATATTTATCATAGGTAAGGACCTGTGACTGTGCGGGAAGTAACCAGTGTACTATACATAATAGAATAATAATAATTGAATGGATGAGTAGGGATTTAATTAGTTGATTGATTAATTAATTAATATATGAGAGAGAAGTATTCTTTGTTTTTGTTTTTGTTTTTGTAATAATTGATAATTGAATTCTGATGAAGAGGATTAACTTCAAGTTCTGTAGCAACACGTTTAGGGGCGGCTTCGGATTTGATGGAGAGCGAAAATAATCAGTGATTATGATGTGGGAGAAGGATCTAATTGACTATTTTTTTAGAAAGGATATAAAAAAGGATCAACTTATGAGTATATTTTCAGTTTGGGTAGGTGGGGGGCAGGCGGCTTTTCCTCCCCTCTATCTTGTACTTTCTTTTCATCTCATTGCCTTTCTGTAGGGCTTTATTTATTTTAAAAAAAAAAAAAAAAAAAAAAAAAAAAGACCGGAGAAAATCGAGGTCTCATCCTTTAGATGCTTCAACAAAAGTGTCAATTCTCATCACCAGGCCATTTCGGAGGTTAAATTAAAAAAGATCAACTTTGTAAATATCATACAAGTACAATTTTTACAAATAAAAATATCGTTATTTGATTATTTTCTTTGTATGTTTTCATTTTGTTACATTGATGGTAATTACACAATGATATAACTTTATTTAGGATTACAGTGTTTTAATTTATTTTAAAAAATTGTTTAATAACATTTAATCTTAATGGGACTTATAATTTTTATATCAATAGTGAATATATATAAATATTTTATTTTATAATAATTGTGAGTTAAAAATTATCGCATCAAAATGTCAACCACAATCTAAGAAAACGTTTAACTAAATGAAATAGAATAATAGAAAATAAAAATGAATATTCTCATTTTTAAATAAGAATACTTAGTCCCTAAATAATAGTCATTCTATCAAATATAAAATTTTTATTTTCTCACAAAAATTAAGGAATGGGTCTTTCCCTCATTTTATGGGTTGATTTTATGATAATATTATTATTTTTTTTTTTTTTAATTCTAGAACTATCATTTTATTAAAAAATAAATAAAATAAAATTTTAAATCTTAATCAACCTTTTCTTTATTAGGGATAAGAATGCCAATTAAAACTATATACACAAAAACTTATCAAGAATGCCAGTTAAAAGAAAAAGGTGGACTTTTTCTCTTTTACCAACAAAAAAAAAGAAGTTAATTTAAGTTTTAATTTTCTCTTTTTTATTTTTTATATCTTTTTATTAATTTAAGTATCAAATTTTTTCGGTCAAAAATATATCCAATATCGTATATTATTGTTTTATAGAATTTGAAGATATAACCTTATAAGTAAAGATAGCAAATGGGTCGGGCCGGTACGGATCCAGTCTATGAACAATAAAAGCTCAGTATTGTTCGACCCATTAAAAGGTCGTGCCGTATCGAGGGATTAGGCTCGCAGGTCGAACTGGTACGAGCCCGTGAAGGGCTCGGCTCGACACAAGCCCGTGATGGGTCGTGCCAAGCCCGGCTCAATTATTAAAATAATAATAAAAATATTATTAAAATAATAAAAATAATAAAAAAAATATTATTAAAATAATAATAATATATTATTAAATTAATATTTTGATTCGCGGGTACGACACGGTTAGGCCCGTTGACCCGGTACGGTACGACCCTTTTGAATTATGCTTCATAAACTATAACAAATCTTTAATTTTTTTATCGGACCCGACACATTAATCCATTAAAATCTTATTTTCATGGATCGACCCGATCCGACCCGATCCATTTACCGCTTCTCCTTATAAGTTGAGTACAAAACACCAACCCATCTATCTCAACTATGTGAAGATCCACCCACTCAAGTCATTCAATACCGCAATAGCATTATTTAATATAATTAAAAATATTTATATATAATAACTATTAATAAGCGTAAAAAAGAAAATTCACAAAAACAAGTATATATTAGCAAACACGTCTAGTCAAGAATTTGTTCGTTAATTACACTCAATGAATCTTTGTAAGGAAACAGAATGAAATATAAAAAGGTTCAAGTGATCAACGATTCAACGGTCTATAACCACAACTGAATCTGGAAAATAAGATTTATGTCAATAATACAAATAACGATGAATCTATATAGGTATCTATGGCTACGAGGGAAGTTTAGGGCAAATCTCATAAAATTTTTGAGTACTGAGCCCAACGGCTATAGTTGATCTTTAACAAAAGCGTGTCTTAGGTTGTCATCGAAATATATATAGGTTGTAGATATATATGGCTTACGCGTTCTGTATTTGACTTCTATGATTCTGGATAAACCAGGATCTTACTTCTACACATACATAGAATTTCTATTTTTTCTGCGTTATATTTTTTTAAATTACTTTTGTTTTAACATTATTGATTCAGATTCAAAATAGGAATTTTTTTTTTTTGGGCTCATTGGATCAACTCAACGTGAATGATTGTTTGTTACTTGGAGGACACATGCACACAGAGAGAAATTGGAATTACACTCAAACAAATATTCTCGTGAATGCACAAAAAATACTCGTTAATTCTGTACCCAAAACCACGTGGTTTGACAAAAATCTCATTAATTATCTACATTAATCAATTAATTAAAATAATAGGAGTTTATTATTACTATTACTATATAGTTACCTCTTCGCTGAGGTTTCTGCCTTTGATAACAAAATTAATTTACATTTGATAAATGATCCATTTGCTAATTGTTATTATGGTTCTTTTAAGGGATCTATATTGTACAGTACAGTCGTTATATGTTTGTAGTATATTATACGCCTCACAGAAACTTGAAACCTTTTTGCTAGTAAAATTCTTGTAATTATTATTATTATTATTTTTTTTTTACACTTGACAAATTAATTATTAATAAACACAATATAATTGAAAATCCAAATTAATTAAAATGGTTTCTTCTTTTAATTTATTATCACAACACAGTCATATTGGAAAGTGGAAGCAGTAGAGATCACCAAACAGGCACGAACTTTAATTTCTTTGGAAAATTAATTAATTCCTTTTTTTTTCTGACGCTTATAGATCTATTTTGTAGTTGAGGTTGATCTATTACTATTATTAATTGACCCATATTAATATATATACATATATTAAAGTAGCAAATAGTAGGTATAGTATCCGTGAGTACAATTTGGTCCTATCGAAGATCGTTATCAAAATGGATTCATTCTGATATCATCTGATTTTTATATGAAAACAGAGGCATATTGACCTATTATAAATAACACACTGGTTTGAAAGAAGATCATCGATAAAAACTATTTATTGGAAGTAGTTACAAGTATTGAACAACATATATATTGTATTGTTTTTCATTAAAAACTATTACTACACCTATTTTGAGCAAAACTAATCACAGTATGTTAATTTTTTAATTAAACGTGTCATGCATATATATATATCATTTCTTCTTTATACCCCATGACCATATTTTCACTTGAATTTATAAAATAAATTGTTAAAAAAACAATTAATTATGTGATAGAGTGTAATGTGAATTTGAGAATTTAACACCTATAAATATAACGCCAAACTTATGCTCTGGAGAGGACTATAAAACATTCACTTGACTAATGTTCACATGCCGCACCCTTAGTTATTACTTGTTAACCACGAATCACGACATTAACATACTATACATTCAAAAGTAAACTAATTAAGGCTATATATAACATTATTAAAATATATAAATTCTCTTAAAATTAATGTTAAAAATACAACAAAAATATTATAATGTCAAACAAAATCTAAATATCAATAAAAATAAATTTGTTAATTTATTATGTATTAAGATGCATACTTTAATTCTTTATTATAATATTTAACTTTTTTGGTAGATTGTTTAAATATGGTTCATAAATTATAAATAAAGGAAATGGGTATTATAATATTGAGTATTGTACGACAAGAGAAAATGGATGGGTCATATTACAGTGCAACAGTTGTACAATATGAATTTTTTAATTTTTTATAAATTTTAATTTTTAACTCTAATTTATAAAAATACAATAAAAAAATTAAGAAATATAATAAAAAATTAAAAAAAATTTAAACCTTCGTACCATACAAGTGCGACACTATATCCATCCCCAAAATTGCAATGGAAGACTCTTTAATAAAAAATGATTAAGTTCAAATTATGCTTAACATTACATGATTCTTACAACAATTGACATAACATGAAAGAGAACATATAACTCCAACAGAGCATTTAATGCGAAATTGACGTTGTTAAAATGAATTTTGTTTCTAGATTATCTTAACAATTAATTTATATCAAAATTTCTATGACGGGGGGACGTGCCCCTTGAATTGGGAATTGCATTAATGGCTTATCACATGATTCCCATCCTCCTCAGTCCTCTCCTCTCCTTTCGTTAAATATACGTGGGTGTCTGACCCATGATTTTCTACGACGATTTATGCGCACACGTAGTCGGCGGTCGAACATTAGGCTGCGCCAATTAGCTCATTGCTTAACTCACCAATTAATCGAATTAGTAAGCCTAATTAGCAACGATTTAATGCGTCGGATGCAGGTATGTGTCTCATACTTTCTTGTAATTATCTTAGAGTACTTATCCTAAAACACTTGTTAAAATTTTTATATTTATTATTTATAATAATTTTTAATATTTAATATTATAATTAATAATAAATTTTAATATATTAAAAATATAATTTATTAAATATAAAAATTTTAACAAATAATTTAAAAACACTGATTAACAATTTTTTTATTTTTCTAGCAATAAAATTTTGTTACTTAATAGTTATTTGATAAATATTATATTATTTAAAACAACTTTAAGTTATATAACTTAACTCTTTTACTAATATATATAATTATAATTGTTTTTTTAATGCAACTGACATTTAATTGTTAAAAAATAAGAGAAAACAAAAAATACCGGAGAAAAATTGAAAGTGTAAAATAAAAAAAAATTCTATCTATCATTAAGCAATCATAATTATATGAAGTGATCTATGTATGTATGAATGTGATTGGCATCTGCTGATTATTATAATGATTTTTTGTTAATAATACAAATAAGAATTATTTTTTATTGACATAATGTTCAAAAAAGCTTTTTATAGTTAGTGCTAAATTTATCCTAAATATTATACAAACCAACAAAATAACATTTGTTTTGGGGAAGAAGATAGAGGTGATACGTGGATGTCCTATTAATAAGGTATATATAAGTAATTAGAGATAACCCTATATAATTTTATCTTATATATATCCCATCTCAGGTATCTCTCTATCAAAAGAATATATGGTCTCAGGCAAATTCCACCTCAGAAATCCTTCTTCTCAGGGATTCCATGGCTTCAGTAATTTTCGTCCCATGTAATCGGCTTTCCAGAACAATTAATGACGCCTCAAGATTCTCACCTAGTTAGGCGCCATAAGGATTGAAGCTCCTTCTCAGGCATGGCACAGTCATCCGCAGCACGCCTCAAGCATCCGACAACATCAACTGAGACAAGTCACCTCCCCAGAGACCTGAATAACTTCTCAAGACTAGTTTGCAAGC
>JAVXUL010000009.1:5815058-5830250 GCA_035590515.1 Trichilia minutiflora | reverse complement strand
TAAATAATTAATTTAATAACGAGATGACAATAATAAAAATTAAAATAGAACTTACCAGATCAATTTGATTGGATTGATTAATAATTTTGTATGCTGAGGTTGATAGGTGTTTGTGATTTTTTAGTTGATGATAATTTGGTGGTTAAAAAGGGAAAAAAAACTAACTTAACCATTTTATAAAATAGTATATAACAATCCATATATACATTGGAGAGTAATTTTTAAAAGTGATATTTATTAATACACGTAGGATACAAGTCTCTCCACATTAAATGATGTGGCACATTTTTTACAAAACAATCCATTTATACATTGGAGATGCTCTAAAGATTGCAAACCCTTATGGGTAGCTGTTGATAGCACTCGTGATTTTTAAAATCACATGACGCACATTGCACAATCGTTAAAGTGTTTGGGCAACTTTCACGTTTATTTAATTTAATAATTAACAATTATCAAGTTTAAAAAATAAAATTACCACTCCCTCCTACATCTATCTAATCCTTATATGGTTAATAATTTTATTTTACAATAACGATAATTTAATAATAATTATTATATAATAATATCATACATAATTATAATAAAATACATAGAACCTTGACAATTTATTAATTATTCGTTTATTTATACTTAACAATTATTAATTTATGCTTCTAACAACTCAATTGAATGATTTGTAATACTTTAAGTCTTTTTTTTTATATATATTTTAAAATAAATTAAAAATATATAAAGTTCAAATATTTAGTATGTACATTTATATATATAAATTTATAACATTTCAATCCGTAATTATCATAAACATTTCAACTTTTGAAACTTATATATATATGATTAGTTACTTTTTCCAAATAAGAAGTGCCAAAAGTATATATTTTAAGGAATACAATTATGCAGTTATATATTTTGAAAGAATAAACTTCAAATTATGATTGTATATACGGACATAAACTCTATAAAAATAAAAGAAAAAATTAATAATAATAACTTTTAATACTACTTACATATTTTTATATCGAAATTTAATGTTTAAAATTTTTTATTTCATAATAATTATAATTTAAAAATTATCATATCACAATTGTAAACAAGTACTAAAACTCTCTCGAATTATTTTTTAATAAATGATAATATTAATTGTGTCGCATAATATTTAAGAATAATTTTTTAGAGGTATTAATTTTTGTGTATAAATTGATGTATTATGAGAGTATTTATTTTTTTAATATATATTATTATTTTTAATAATTATATTAACTTTGTATTTTTTAATTATTAATGATATATTATATTAATTTGTATATTAAAATTTATAGAAAAAAATAATATTACTAGCATCATTTAATTTTAAAAATACAAAAGTATTTTTCAAATGAATAGTTGAAAAATTATTTAAGAATCTTTTTTAAAATTAAAAACTAAACAGGCCTATGCAAGCATGCGATTCACAACTTACTTTAGCCTGCAGATTGGGCCTGAAATTTTTTAATAACCTGACTTCAACTTACATTGGCATTCGTGGCGAGAATAAACAGAGCAGGCCCGTAATCCATAGACAAGACCAATACGAGCCTAATAAAAATTGGTAATTGGACGTCTACATATACTATTGCAAAATTACTGCTTTGTGATTGAGTGAGTGTCAGTGGCACTGTGATTGAGCGACTACTAAATGCAAATTAGGAAAAATATGATTTAAATTCTTAAAATTTAATTAAAATAATATTTTAATCCTATTAAATTAGAAAATATACACCATCATCCCATTTGATATTTTTCATATTTTAAATATATATTTTTATAACTAATTTAATTCTTATTAATATCATCAAATTTTAAATTATTATTATTTACATAATAATGCAATTAATTTTTACGTCAAAAAAATCATAAAATAAAAGTAAAATTAATTATTTTTTTGACTTAGTAATGATGAATTTTTTTTACTAAAATTGAAAATTTAAATGTTCTTTTATCTTATAAATTATCAACTATTAAATAAAAATAATTGTATAATAAACTATTTAATTTTTTTTAAGCATAATAATGTCCAACTATTAATTTGATTTAAGGAAATAATCTAGTTTATGTGTACTTTGATGGCATTTTATATTATTTTTTTTTTAATCGAGGTATCTAGATCAATTTACGTATATTTTAATTAATTTTCGAAGGAGGTTAATGTAATATCCCATCACTATAATCCTTCACTTAAATCATAGATATACCCAAAAAAATCAAATCCAAAATCATATATTTAATTATACAATTTAAAATTCTCTCATGTAAACTAAATTATCTATAAACGAAAACATTAAAAGATTTATTCTAATATGTTTGTGTAAATGAATAATTAATCAATATTTCAAAGATTCATATATAGGATTAATCAATTCCCAAATGAAACAAAAGATTAATAGTAGATCCAAAGCATCTACCATCCGCCATCTAATCTAATAATTCACTTAAATATAATTAAATTTTAGAATTCATGTGATATGTTGGCAGCTACTCTACGTCGTATTCATAGTGAAAGGAACATGATTATTGTCAATCTTCTAATAATCACCTATCCCTGACCTTCTTCCCATGTGCATCCATGTGCGACAATTTTGTATTATATAACTAATACCTCTTATCATCATAAAAAAATAATATGAATAATATTATAAATATAAATTATTATATATTTTTTCATATAAAATAATTTAATAATAATAAAATAAATTTAGAATAAATTTTTATCTATAGCTTTTGTATATATATAATATTCAATCGATGATTTAATAGTTAGAAATAATTTATACGAATTTTATATTTTAAAATTAATTTTTATTATTAATATTTTTTATTAAAATATCTAAAAATTAAATCATAAATATTATTTAAATTATTTTTTAATAAATAATAATAAATTAATTTAATTAATATTTATTTTTAATTTGATAAATTAAAATTTATTGGTTATATAAAAAAAAATTTAAAACAAATATGTTACTATACAGAATACAGTTGCAAATAATTGTCTCTTTAATCGTGTCCTGATTAGATGGACTTGCACTCTTCCTGCCTTTAAGTCTTATCACCTAAGTTAGTGTGTCAGTGCTTTCACTTTATTTCTTTTCAAAGTCAATTTTTAATGAATCGAAAGGACCATTTTGGCGGACCTTTTGTCTTCGACAATTAAAAAAACACACGTGGCAGGAGAATAATAGTTGATTGACATTTCAATGTCAAGTAAAATAGAGTTGTTATATGAAATTATAATATTATATACACCTTCAAAATATCTATCATAATGTTATTGAACGATTGTAAACAGTAAAATCATTCAAAAACCGCGATTTTAATTAAAAAATAATTTTGATTTAAAAAAAATATATAAACAGTAAACGGTATAAAACAGTAATGTAAACAATGATATAAATAATAAAAAACAGTATTATAAACAGTAAAATACAGTAATTTTTTAAATTTTTTATTAATTTATAAACATATTTTAATTTTTTTATTATTTATATATTATTAAAAATTTTGTTTTTATGTTTCATTTTATAGGTTTCGATTTTACGTTTTGTTTTTTTAAATAAAAAATAATTTTAATTAAAATCGCGTTTTTGATAACCTTACTCATAATTACACAACAAAAAACACACTCAATATATATACATAATTTTATGAAAGTACATTTAATCAACAAAATTTAAAATCCGAATATTTTAATGTGATTATTGTAAATAATGTGTTATTAAAAAATTAAATTACATTCTTTAACTAAAATATCAATCAAATTACCTAAATAAACAAACAAACAAACAAAAAGGAAAGTAACGCTAATATTTGCATCCCAATTTGCCATAAATGTCCCGACTAAAATACAGACTTCTTGAGAGTTGAGATTACAATTTCCATAGTCCACAACCAGAACCTTCTATAGATAACATGGCACGAGCATGCCACGCGCCCACCTCCGATTCTCAATCCTGCCCGTCCACGTGTCTTCATCCAATGGCCTCATCCAATTTCTGGCCACTGGCCAGGTCTCTATTTATCTCCTATCCTTTCATTCTCCATCATCACATGACCACCGTTTCATTTTTCTCTGTTCTTGCGATCATTTTCTTGCTTTGGTAACAAAAGAACGAAATAAAAGAAAACAAAAACGGAGAGGAAAACATGTTGCTCAAAAGTTCTCCTGCTTTGTCAATCTTGAGCCCGCATAAAGAAGCACTAAATCGCCTATTTTCCTATGTTTCTCCCAGTTCTTTCGGGAATTCAAATCTTCATTTTTCTTCTGCCAGAAGTGGAACCGGGATTGTGGTTTGTGCGTCAAAAAGTTCTTCCAATAGCCCCTTAACCGGTGTCATTTTTGCACCCTTTGAAGAGGTGAAAAAGGAGCTTGATTTGGTGCCAACTGTGCCTCAAGTTTCTCTTGCCAGGCAAAAGTTCTCCGATGAGTCCGAGGCCGCAATTAATGAGCAGATTAAGTGGGTTTCTTTTCTTGTTAGTTTGAAATAATATATGGATTTAAAAATGTAATTTTTTTTTTCAAAAAGTAAGAAAAATGATGCTTGGGTTTATTTTTTTTGTATATCATCTTACATGACTGTCACTTTGCTTGAGTATTTTTTTAAGTTTCTGCTACATGTTTATGCAAATGAATGGCTTTAATTCATGATTTATTAGTATTACACTTGTTTAAACTTCCTTCTCAATTTGTTTTCTGGTTTGTGTTAATTTGTGGTGTTTGGTTTATTGCAAGAGCGTTCGCTTTAATACTCTGTTTTTCCCATTGTAAAAGTTTTTTTTTTTAAATGGTTTCTTTTCTCCTAATGATGGATATATTTTTTGTGTAACAGTGTGGAATACAATGTCTCTTATGTGTACCATGCCATGTTTGCCTACTTTGACAGAGACAACGTTGCGCTCAGGGGTCTTGCCAAGTAATTTTTTTTAGGGAAATCTTAAAATGTTATTAGCTTCGCCTTATTTTGGTTAAAGCTCAATTATTTTTGGTTGTGCTAGGTTTTTCAAGGAATCAAGCGTTGAAGAAAGAGAGCATGCTGAGAAGTTGATGGAATACCAGGTGTTTGATTTGTTGCTTCTGCTGCTTTTCGTTATTGTGCATTCGCTATTTTGTTTATAATCTTTCCATTTCTTTTGATTTATGTTGTTCAACTAATATTCTTTGTTTTATAATTGACAGAACAAACGTGGAGGGAAAGTGAAGCTGCAATCAATATTGATGCCCCTAACTGAGTTTGATCATGCGGAGAAGGGAGATGCTTTGTATGGTAAGGTTCATGATCCAAATTATAATTTCTTGATACTATTTTTATTTATAGAAGTTGTCTTCTATAAGCAAGGTGTTGGTTGACTGATGGGATGATTAATTTTTGACAATTACTCCACGGTTATTGAGTTGTATCCCAGCACATATTGTTGTATTACTTAGAGAAAATTGGATTCATGTTCAAATATTAATGAAGCATTTGAGGCATTTATTTTTGTTCATGTCATCATGCGTATGGTGTGAGAGAGGTGCATATCACATGAGAATTGCGGCTATCATATTCTATACTTATCTGCATACCTTTTATCACAGGATTTAGCAGCATTTATTGCACAGGAGTACAGGCATAAATGGAAGAAGGAATTTTGTGTACATTTTTGTAATGACTAAGGGCCCCAAGATGCATGTTACATTGGTATAAATGTGTGTGCAGGTTTGAGCATATAGAATTAACATGAAGGAGGATGTAATTATTTGGTATTCAAGTGCATTACTACTTCTTACTTTATGCATGTGTGATGGGTTGATGAATATTTGAATGAGTATGGACTGATCCTTGATGAATCGTTATAGATTAAATGTTATATATGTTGTTACGATTGCTTAATAAGGACGAAATAAGTAGTTCCATTTACTTGGCTGACAATAAATCAAGCTGATGAGATGTTTTTGACCTATTTGAACTGCCATTACAATAACTTGTTGCATGATTGGCTTATGTATTGGACACACATTGTTTGTAATTGAAATATTTCAGCCATGGAGCTTGCATTGTCTCTGGAGAAGCTAACAAATGAGAAACTCCTCAACTTGCACAGGGTAAATAAGGCCTATTCTTAGTACTGTACAACTTATGTTTGTTATTTTATTGAACTGGGTATGATACTAACTTAGCATATAGCATAAGGGCCTTTTTCATACAAGTCATAGTGTTTCAGTATGCCGACAAGGGCGTGAGTTTTTCTTACAAGGCAATTGTTCTTATGAGTGATGCTTTAAATTGGATCTACAGGTAGCTGACCGTAACAAGGATGTGCAGATGGCAGAATTTATTGAAAGAGAGTTTTTGGGTGAGCAGGTAAAGTACAATTTTTGCATTTCATTCTGTAATATGGATTTCATTTTATGGCTTGTAAAGGATGCTTTATAACTTTCAAATTGTCTTTTGTGCAGGTAGAAGCAATCAAAAAGATCTCAGAATACGTTGCTCAGCTGAGAAGAGTGGGCAAAGGACACGGTATGAAACTAAAATTTCATTTCGATCTGAAAAACTATCACACCTAATCAATATTATGGAGTCAACTCTATTTATAAGATCATCAACTTTTCCTAATTGTCTTTCTCCTTTTGATCTGGTTGTCATGATGGAACATCCAGGAGTTTGGCACTTCGATCAAATGCTGCTTAAGGAGGAGGAAGCTATTGCATGATGATGGATAATCTTGCTCTGTACCCCGGCTGTGTAATTTTGAAGGCTTGATCTATACTGTACTTTGGCTTGCTAGTTTTCCATTTAGAAACTTTATGCATGCGGTTAGTGCAGAAACCTTTATATTGTTGATGTATGAATGCGTATGGGATATTTTCAGTCTTATCTTAGTTTCCCTCCGTAGGAGATCTTTTACTTGCAATTGGGTGAATTTTCAACATATCTTTGTTGCAATTGAGTCTTATCCTATTGAAGGATGGCTTGATTTTCATCTCAAAGTTGATACCCTTGTGTAGTTGTTTGAAGGCAACAAATTCGGGGCAACAATGATTTTGTGTGTCAAGTTCCTGGAGGGTTTCTGGTTCCCTTTTTGGGACAGGGTAATATTGCTCCCTGACTTGGTGGAAAGATGGGTTGCGTGGTCCAAGGAATCAGTATTGGTAGTGTATGATATCCTTTGAAGTGGCAAGGCAATGTTATATGCTAATGTATCGTACGCCTTTTATCTAACTATTTATTTTTATTTATTTTGGTGTAGTCTATATTACTGTCCCGAAACTTTAAGAATCTGAATGAATGTATGGTATATATGCATGCACCATAGCGTGGCCCCCTGAAAGATGAGTAGTATTTTGATAAATGCAGCAAGTGGCGGGCGGTCTCGAATGAGGTATTTCATTGATCACTTGAATTTGCCTGTGCCTGATGTATCATTTGTGGACATAATTGATGGCCGTCCTGGGTGTGCACTTGATAGGACTTGTTGATATGATATAGAACTCAGGAATTGAGCACTATGGTGACACGTTTAGCAGTACAAGAAGTAACGACTGGTTAGATCACTGACAAGATTTCACTTGGAAATTTTAATAGAAAAGTTCAAAAAATTTGCTTCAAACTTGATCAAAAAATTTATGACCGAAGAATATTTATTACAAGACTTTAATTTGTGATTTCGTTTTGTCGGGAGTAATTGTACATGTTCTCCAAGACGATAAATTTCTCTATTGTACCAGCCCTTGGATTGAGGAACAAAACTTTCATTCAGAGGAGGACATGCCAACATGTCGCGTACCAACCCAGGAGTAAGACTGTCTGTACAACCCCTCCATAGCCCGCTAATCCATTCTGCATTTGGGCTCTAAACCGAAATTCCTTTGAGCTCCAGCGTCTGCTTCATCAGCCCCTGTAAGCTCCTTTAATATTCCTTTTGGGACACTCACAGGCATAAATAAAAAAAACATGAGTAGAACCAAAGTGAGAGATATAAATAATGTTTCACACTTTATTGTTTAAGTAATTGAAACCAGTGTTTTGTTATTGCATTTTTGTTAAATGTGATATCTTATTTAGAGGGAGAATAACAAATTTTCCAGGTTTGTTAAAATGATAAATATCCTATTAAAAAGTTTGAGATAAAATTTTTTTATTATTTTTTAAAATATCATTTATCCCTTATCATAATATTATAAGTATTCCTTATAGTTTAAAAAAATAATAAAAATCCCTTTATTAAAAAAACAAACATATTTTTATCAGATAAATTTTAATTTTTATATTATAAGTCTTTGATTTTTATCATATAAACACATAAATTAAAATAATTAAATTTTTCAGAAATTTATTATTTTAAATTTAATTTATAAGTTTAATACTTTATTTTATACTAAAAAATTTTATAAATTAATTTTTAAAAATTAAATTTAAAATATTTTTATTTTATACTCATAAAATTTTATGAATTTATTATTATTTTATTATTTAAATTTTTAAATATTTTATTTTTAAAAAATAAATAAAAATAATTTAAATATTTTATTTAAATTATTAAATGACTATAATACTTTATACTATAAAAAATTTAATTTATGATTTTATATTCATAAATATTTATCAAAAAAAATATTTAATATAAATATAAATATAAGTATAAAATTATAAATTTTATTTTATAATATTTTATATTAAAATAATTTTATAATTTAATTATTAAAAAATAAATTTAAAATATTTTTATGAGTATAAAATTAAAATATTTTACACTAACATTCGTTTCGAATAAAAATATTTTAAAACATTAAATTTATGACTGACATCAAGTCCGATGTTGGTTAAGGGAGAGGCCTCAAACTGGCTCTCTTATGTCTTGCTTGCCCTGTTTTTCTTACTCTCTAGCACCTGATTTTCTTTGTTTCTGGTCTATCAAACTGCACTAAATTTGTAAAAGGAGATTTAGATTATATTTTTATCTTATAAATATTTATGAATATAAAAATATGAATTAATTTTTTATATAGTTTTTTAATAATTTAAATAAAATATTTAAATTAATTTATTTAATTTAAAAAATAAAAATAAAATAAATTTTTATAAATTTAAATAATTAATAAATTAATAAATTTTTACGAATATAATATAATTTTTTAAAATTTTAATTTTAAAAATTTGTTAGTATAAAATATTATAAAATAAAATATTAGAATTATAAATTAAATTTAAAATAATAAATTTTTAAAAAGATTAGTTATTTTGATTTAGGGATTTATATGATAAAAATATGTAATTTTATTTATAATGAAAAGAATTTTTGTCACTCTTAAATTATAGGGTATTTATTATAAATATTTTAATAAAAAATAAATATTTTAAAAAATAATAAAAAATATTTTAAAATTTTTTTAACATGAGATATTTATTATTTTAGCAATCCATACAATTTGTCATTATGCTATTATTTATATGTGCAAAACAATTTATTATTTGACATCCATCAGACATTTGTCTCAATTAAAGAGTACATGAAATAAAAAATAAAATAATTAACAGGAATAATACTAGTGATTTAGACTTGCATTTCTAAATTTGTATGATGAGTGATGTGAAAATCGAATTGTCAAGTAATTTTTTATTATCTAATTATTTTTTCTACAAACAAGAACCAGGAGTTTACCGGGGCCACCAGTCATAGCTATTGTAACCCGGCCTGGGTATCATCGATCGAAGAACGTAATGTATCCGAAAGAAATTAATTTTCTAAACCTAAAAAAAAAGCCAGGAGGCTGCCACGAGGCATCCAAAGATTAGCTTGATAGCATCATCGTCATATTATAAACACGTGGCGGGCTATCAATATCAACCGCCTCTCAATCACTATTCACACCAGCACCATAGTTCGCGACGCACCGAATCCTATTTTTTCATTCGAGTGCCCGCGCGGTTTTTCATCATCAAATTGAAGCACAAAACTCGGAGAAAGTGAAAAAAGAAGAGTACCGTGGCTTCTTCTACGGTGATACTGTTCTTAGTTCTGTTAACGCAACTATGTTACATTGTTCAAACTTTCGATGTTCGTCAGCATCTCTCAACTGTAACAAGGTTTTCCTCTTTTCCTCCATTATAGATCAAATTTGCTTTCCTGCTACTTTGTTTATCCTAGATTAGTTGCTTATTATCTGTTAAATGATGTGTAGTGATCTCTTATTTACGTATTTTTATTATGCTAGCAGATACAACGTCGTGAAAGATGTTGTTAATGAAAACTTTTTACCTTCTGAAATTCCCGAAGGATGTAATCCGGTCCACTTAAATCTTGGGGTAATTTTTCCTCAGATTTCCTCCTGTGTATATATATTACTTTTATCTTTAATTTTTATCATTTTGATAATTTAGTTGTACCGACTAAAAAAAAGAAACTAAATCATGTATAGCAGGTGATTCCTATAGCGATTCATATTGTCAGCGGAAGTTTGTACGTCATGTTTTTGAGCTCTTTTAGCTATGCTACCAATTTTGTCTGATACCAACCATAACTGCAATGGTTTGTTTTTAAAATCAAATTTAACCTCCCTTGTTTTAGTAAATCTGAATGATAACGATGAAAGTAATCGTCTTTGGGTTCTCAGGCAAGGCATGGAACACGTGCTCCTACGAAGAAACGATCGAGCTCTTTTAGCTATGATCTTGGAATCAGGATTAGGGAAAGATATCCTGATTTGTTTAACGAGGAATATCACCCAGATGTTTATCCTATAAAGACTACTCAGGTTGATTAACTTTTCTTATGATTATGTAATATGCTTGATATTGGGATGTATGTATATATGTATCAGAGGTTTCTTAACAGCTGCTTTTCCATTATTTTGTTGATCTACTTGTGAAATATATGAAAATTTTGAAATATACTCTTCTTTTTTTTCCATATTTTGCTCGATAACTTAATTGATTTTGATGGAAAAAAATTGGTTGTTATGGTGGCCTGATTTTAGTCTGTGTTTTTCTGTTCCTAGACTATTGCTCCTTTGTCTCCTTTTACTCTTACGTATCTTTCTTCTTTGATGAAATAGGCTCCTTCGGCATCTGCTAGTGCAGTAGCATTTGGCAGTGGGCTGTTTAGCGGGAAAGGATGTCTAGGACCTGGGCGCCATCAAGCATTTGCTGTTACGAGTGAAAATCGTGCAAGTGATATAACGCTGCGATTTCATGATCGTTGTGACAACTACAAGATATTTGTTTTAATGTTGATGTTTTTCTACTTGGGGTTTAAACACTCAGGTAGACATACGTGCTGCTTAGTTTTTAATCCCCGGATATCAGTTATCAAAAACCTGTAGCGAAATTGCAATTCATTTTGATGTCCGGGGAGAATAGCTTAATCTGTATTCAAGCATTTATAATGTTTTCAGAAAGTCACTTTGTGCGTACAGTTGTATTTGTTAATGCCTCAACGAGTGTTCAATTTGGTCTTACCTCTGTACAAATTTGGTCTTTTCAATTGTCTTTGCTGAATTTAAGAAATCATGTTGAATAATCATCCCTTTATCTCGTTTCCAATTGTTCCTACCTCAAGATCTAAGAATTGGCAAAATCTGAGATTTTAAGATAAATGGAAGGGAGTGGTTTGGGATTCAAATCTTCTTCAACTCTTCAGTTTTTCCAATCTTTATTTTGATATTCTAAAGATTAAAATGTGGTCTATTGAGTCTTTGATCAGTGCTGATATCCAGTTGCCTTTTTCTTCCAATTTTTTGATGGCTCATACAATATTGTGGATACAGGATTTCAGGATAATCAGGAGCCTGCAGTTGAAAGGCTCAAGGAACCCATTCTTGATGAAATTACAGGTTCATTAGCAAGGCGATATGAGCTGAATTTCACAGGACAAGATATTTCTTCTCTTTGGTTTTTATGTAAACAGGTTTTTCATGCAAATTTCATCATGAACAAATTATACCATCTAAAGGATCCAGAATTAATGTGCAGTTGAAATTTACTAATATTGGGACGTTCTGACTGTTTTTTGATGTGACAGGAAGCATCTCTGTTGGATATAACTGATCAAGCTTGTGGTCTTTTTAGCCCCACCGAGGTGTAAAGAGCTGATATCATCTATATGATGTGTGATTATTTAATCCATATTTTTCTTGCTTCTTTAAATGTTGTTATGTAGTGAAAAATCTTTATGTTTAAGCTTTGAAGTTTTTAAAGATTGTGTTGTAGAATTTTAATCTCACCGACTGTCATGCATGTGAATTATATAACATATAGTGCATATAGTGCGTTTATAATGATCACATCTTCTTCTTTTAGGTCATCACAATTTTTGTTCTTGCCTACAAAAGATTATGTTGATACTCCTCTTGCCTTGTGAAGAAGTAACTAATACAGCATATGGTTGCTACTCTAAGAAAAACAATAACTTTTGGTGTTATGTGATTGATATTTTCATAATCGAAACCTATTAATCAAATGCCAGTTCCTTAACACAAGAAGCATTCTGTCTTGACTGCATTTTGTTATTAACTTGCACAATTTGTTTACATGTTTTAGGTTGCTTTGCTGGAATGGGCAGATGACTTAGAGGTGTTTATATTGAAGGGTTATGGTAATTCATTAAACTATCGGATGGGAGTGCCACTGCTCGAGGACATTGTTCAACCAATGGAAGAAGCTATTTAGGCTAAAGAAGGTAATATAAACCTGTGAAAAAGAATTTATATATCTTGTCAAAAAATAACTGGCTTCTAATTTTGCCCCAAATTTTGTAGAAAAACATAGTCCTAGAAGTGATGAAAAGGCAAAACTTCGGTTTGCACGGCCTGAAACTGTGATTCCTTTTGCATGTTTGCTTGGACTTTCCTTGAAAGCTCTGGTGAGGGCCTTGCCATTGCGTCCTTGAATTCTCTTGCATGAGATTTAGAAGATATAAAATATTTACAATTTCCTTTTTCTCAATGAAATTTTGAATACTTCAGAATTCCAGCAAACACAAAAGGAAGAACACTTGCAATTACCTTCAAAGCCTCCGTAACTTCTTATAAAATTTTATTAAAGAAACTTAAGATAACCTACGTAGACAACTAACTCAACTTCCTCTTGAAATTAATATTTCGATTAAACTTTATAATATGATTCATTATTATTGTTATCGTTGTCACAAAATCTTAAAAAAAGTTTTGATAGTAATTTATTAAAAAAATATATTCAAAAATTAATAAAAGAGACTTTAAACAATTAAACAACAAGATAAAAATAATAAGATACTAATACAAATATAACTTATATTCAAACAAAATATTTTTTATTATCTTCAAAAGAAAGAATACAAAATTTAAAAAAATAATGATAAATAAAAATCTAAATGATTTATAAATATAATTTTATAAAAGATTCAAACTTAAAATAGTTTCATAAATTTCTTAGTTTTTTTAGTATCTTGAACTTATCATATCTTGAAATGATCCCTTTTGGGACATAAGTCGATGGTTAAGGTTCCTGTCCCATCTCCTAATGGAAAGCCCGTGTTTTTCGCCTCAATGCCATTGCCTTTAATGTTGAGGAGCTTTTTTGATCTTCCTTTACCGCTAAGGATCTTTCTTAAAAACCCACCTTATATTCTAGGTTCCTATTTATAATGCAAAAAAGAGGGGTAAATATTTTAATTTCTTAGATAGATGCAAGCTATCCATTCCAACAAACATTCCTTAATTTAAGATTTTATTATCAACTGAAATTAAAAGAGGATCCTTCAGAAATCAGAATACGTCTCCGTAGAGAAAAATTACCTCAATGTTGAAAGTTTCTCGCAGTTTTCTTCTTATGCAACAGCTATAACAACATCCGCATAAGATAAGAGTATGCCATGCGATTGATAATCATTATCTTCTTATAGCTTACAAAAATTTCAATTTGTCACTGCATTAGCTTTCCTTGAAAATGTTCCGCAGGGATAGATGCCTGTCTTCAAGCCTGTAAAAGTTTAAGAGAGAAAAAAGAATAAATTAGCATGAGGTTTATAAAAGGGTTTCAGAAATTTAATTATCGAAACAAGGTTCTCTGAAACAGTCAAATCGATCAACTTGCCACTCGGATTGACCCTCTTCTCCAAATTTCAATCCCAGGCTTCTATATCCAGAATCAACAGCATTGGTCACATATCCGTAACATAACTATCAACCAATTTCATTTAGTATACAATAAAAATTGTTTAAATAGATTAAAATCATTCTGTTTAAAGGTATTATTTTCTTTTTATATATGTTCTTTTAGTTATTACAACAAATAAAATCCAATTCCTCATCAATTCATCAATATTCAGTCGAATTAACTAACAAGTAATACAAGGAATGAAATACTATGTTTGACACGCAATGGATAAACGCGTGTTCTTCAAACTGGCTTACCCAGATATAACAAAAGCTGCTGCATTGACTATAAGTTTCTTCGTTTTCATTAACAACGTTTCCTGTTACATCAATAACTGGCTGTAATTTTTTATGGCTTGATACGAGAAAAAAATACCATTAAGGAGATGTGGAGAGTTAATGGAGGTTGTCAAGAATCGATTTATTTATTCTTAGGAGCAATGGAGGGGAAAAATGTTGTCCCTCCAAATGTGGGAAACACACAAATTTTGTCAATGTCACCCACAATTATTCCAAGTATTTATCCCAAAAAGTGGCAAGTTTTCTAATTTAATCATTTATCACTCTGTGTAGGCTTTGGAAGATTCAAGAGGATCAGGGCCTTTCTTATCACTTGAGATCTCACCAATCTTGCAGGACCACACATATTAAACGGTCTAGATTCTCTGTTAGCGTTGCGCTACACTTGTCATGATGTATTTTCTAAAACTATCACAATATAAGAGCACTTAGTCAGTTCAATAGCATCCCGATTCCCGATAACCTATTTCATAGGTCATGCCAATAAAAAATATATTATGTTCGTATTTGTAAAAACATAAAAATAAAGGACCTGATGATGCTATTATTATTATATATCTGCTTTCTCTACTTGCATACCTGCATACGAAACTCATGAACCATAGAAATAAATGCAGTTACTGAGTCAGAAATTTATATTTGGGATAAAAGTTAAAAATAAATATATTAATATAAAATATAAAAATTAATAAATTATTATAAAAAAATAAAATTATTAAATTATATTATTATAATTAAAAATAAAT
>JAVXUL010000009.1:5795625-5806465 GCA_035590515.1 Trichilia minutiflora | reverse complement strand
TTCTCCTTTAATTTTGATAAATTTTTGTGTTAGGCACTTTGAGGACAAAGTGCAAGATAAGTATGGGGGAGGGGGAATGAAGTTGGGAATGAAGTTGTGTGTGTACTGAAGTTGCTGTTTTTGGTTTCTGTTTGTTGAAGTGCTCTGTTTCTGTGCTTCTGCTGAAAATTTTGTTGATATCAAGTTGTGGTTTCTGTTTGTTGAAGTTGTTGTTTTTCTGTTTGCTGGAAATTGAAAATTTTTCTGTGCTTGCTGTTGGATGATATTTAGAGAGGCAGTAGTACTTAGATGCCTGTTTTCTCTACCTATTTTCTGGAATTCTCAGCCTTTGTGTTGATGTTTGAAATTTTCTGGATTCCTGAAAAATCTTCCAGCTTCTGTTTTCTTTGTGTCCTAATTGACCTTAATTCTGAGTCATTTCGAGCAGATTCCAGCTTGTGTTTAATTACCTAATCACATGTTGTTTGACACTCAAAATCCCAAATCTTTGTAATTTTTGAAAAGTTTGGTCATTTTGAAATTTTCTGTCGATTCACACTTGTTGATGAATATTTTTGGGCATTTCTTGGATCCAATTGGAAAAACTTTGATAAAATGATATGAGTTAAAATTTTGTGTGCTTTAATTGGATAGTTGATGCATGGTTTGACCCTTGCTTGAAATTCTGCCATATTGTATATAAATTGTGTGTTAGTTATGTCAAAACAGCCAGGTGACAACCAGGAAAAAAAAAGAGAATAAAAAATCAGAAAAAGAAGAAAACAGTGAAAAAAAAATTCTATTTTGATTTTGGATTTCACTCTACTGATTGATTATTGTAATTTTACCTTCATTGATTGGTTCAAGTGACACAACACTTGTTACCCTTAAGCAAAGTCTCAAAATTGAGGTTGTATATGAAGTAAATCTTTGATGGGAGAGTTATCCCTTTGTTGGACCGAAATAACTCGAATATGAGCGATAAAGTATTTCAATCATGAATGAGGCTGGTAGCCAATTGAATTTGTGATTTAGTTCAGTACATCGGATGCATGAGGTATGCTCCCTCAGTGTATTCGATAGGAAAGATTGAGTGACAATTCAATTATGAAATAAAAAAAAAAGAAAAAAAACTGAAAAAAATATGATTCCTGGTGTTGGGCATTATTAACATTCTGTTTGCTTGTTGAATATTTTTACTTTTGGCATGAATTTTGGTTAAGGGTTTGATTGTGAATTGATTTAAATATATTTGGCTCAAATTTGTGTGCTTGAAAATGAAGTGGAGCTTCTCCATTTGGGTTTGAGAAGTGGTTTAGAAAGATTTGTTCCTTGTGTGAATTTATAGAAAGTCATAATGATTTTGTTTTTCCTTTATTACTTGGAAATTGAGTTTTAATGTTAAATAATTTGAATTAATCTTGTTGGAGTTGGAACTGCTGGTTGTGAGTTGAATGGATTTGATTCTTGACATATAGATGTCAGATATCACTTTGTGCAGAAAATTGTTGAAGAAGGAAGGATATTACTTTAGAAGATTGAGACTGCTGAGAATTCTACAGACATGTTGACTAAGGTGGTGACAATGATCAAGTTCAACCATTGTTTGAACTTGATTAACATTCTCAGAATTTGATTGTGCCATTTGGCGCATTTAAGAGCGTCGCAGAAGTTTGTCAGAGTTTTGATAAAGACAGAAGATTTTGATTGAGAATTGGGATAAATTATCAAGGTGGAGATTTATGAGAATGTCAATTTATCCCACATCCCACATTGCTTGGTTAATGTTTTGTTGGCTTCTCTTTGATCTATAAAATGAAGCCTTGTTGTAAGCCTTGTAAACTAAGCCCAAAAGAAGCATAAGCCTAAGTAAGTCTTCATTTGTGTGGTCCTTTTTTAAAAGAACCCTTGGGATTTTTTCAATAAAGCTCCTTAATATTAAATATCTTTGATTTTGATTTGTATCTTCTGGGTAATTACATTGTGACCCAGAAGAAGTTGTAAAATTAAAGATAGTGGATTCTCTGCAACGCCCGAGGATGTAGGTATTTATACCGAACCTCGTTAAATTTTGTGTTTTATCTATTTGTGCCATTTATTTATTTTAAATTATATTTAATTAGCTAATAGAATACTTGTTGTTATTGTTTGGGATTTTCATATGATTGCTTAGTTAAGGAATTTCGTATTTTCGCTGTGTTAACAACTAAGTAATAAAATCTTGAGTGTCTAATAAATAGTAACATATTTTGTTTGGGCACCACAAATTCAACGGTTTAAGAAACGAACCTATAATTACTGAACAACTCTCCAACATTGCCATAACTTTATGAGGTTAAGTGGCTGTAACTTTTTGTGTTATACTAAGAGAGAAAAATAACAGTGAGGGGGCAAGGAAGTGGATGTTTGTCAATAATCGATTTTTTTCGTAGGAGCGATGGAGGAGAAAAATCCTGTACCTCCGAATATGGGAAACACGTATACATTTTGTCAATGTCACCGACAACGATTCAAGTATTCACCCAAGCAAACAGGCTTTGGCAGAGTTTTCTTGATCTTTTATGATTCTATGCAGGCTTTGCCAGATAAAGAGGATCAAGGTGGTTCTTATCACTAGAGATCCCAATAACATTTGAGGACCCACACATATTAAACGGCCCAGATTCTCTGTTAGCTTCACACTACACTCATCAAGTTGTATGTATCACAATAAAAAAATACTTGTTCGGTCGGATTCGTTAATTTCGTTCAATAGCAGCCTGACAACTCTGAAAGTTATAATAAAAACAAGACCCTGATAACGATCTTATTACCGTCTACTGTTCCTACTTGCATTACCTGCATACGAAACTCATGAACCAGAGAAATCAACGGCACCAGTATAAGGTATCGATCAATCTCAGCTTGGACTTGTGGGAACTGATACACGACGCTCCATCCCATGGCAAGCATATAGAGATAACTCTTCTCTCTGCAATTCTCCACCAATTCGAGCGCTTTCTTCAAAGACTCTTCCAAACAATCCAACGGCTCCTTGATTGCAGGTAAGCTCACCAGGTCCGTTGATTTCAATTTCTCCAACAAGTTCCCGACTATCTTCGCATGCTCCGCCAGCTGCTCACAGTTGTTGCGGTGCGAGGTGGCCTTTCGTGCCTATGTTGTGATCATGTTTACGAGGCCTACGGCATCTATTCCGAAGGTTGCCTGTAGTGCAAAGTTTGCCATCATCAGCTTTATATTGCTGAAGGCGTAGTTATACTTGTAGCAAAGCCTGGAAGTGAACTGAACTGAGTTCTGTTTTTGTGTTTTATTAATGCTATATTTCTTTGGTTATCTTGATCAACGTTGCTTTATCTTTTACTTTCTTCTTTGTGTTTCTTGCTTTGCTTGAAACACACATAATCTTTTAAATATATTTAACACACATAATATAAAATGAAAATTTAATTGTTTGATCAAAATTTTAGATTATTATTAAATTTTTGTTTTATTAAAATTCAAACTAACAAGTTTTAAAATTAATATAATATAATTTTTTTAATAATTATTTTATATTTAGTTCTTTATTTACCATTAATTGAAAAATGATTTACACATTATTAAAAAAATAAAATCTCAAATTTTGAGGTTTGCTAGAAGGGATTATTTTATTTATTTATTTATTTATTATAAATTTGATTTTAATATTTATATACGTGAATTTAAATAAAATGTACTAAAGAGAAATAAGAACTTAATTAATATCTTTCTCTTTTACTTTATTGGCTTTTGCTTTCTATTGTATTAGGCTCCTCTGACATATCATATATCCATTAATGACAGAGTAGAGATAAATACTCTATTAACAAAAAGATGACTCAGAAGATCGGGACTATGAAAAGAAAATTACTTTAGCTTAAATAGGTCAGTTAACTTATTAAGTATAAAAAAATATAAATTTAATTAAAATAGAGTACTAATTTTTTAATTCAAATGAAGTCAACCCCCCAAGCTTAATATGATACGATGATAAAGATTTAAATCTTTAAAAAATTTTAGGTCTGAATCCCATAACTATTATCTTATTAAAACGTTAATACGAGAATGATAAATATCCCTTATTTTTATCTAAAATTTAATCTTTCTTTTTTAATAATGATAAAATCTTAATCGTTTATTTTTTATAATTAATGATCTAAATTTTATCATTATTTAAAAAAAAATTAAATTTTAAATAAAAACGAGGATATTTATCAATACCCCTTAATATATTAAATAATAGATTTTATTTGAACTACCCAACATCAAAACGTAACGTGACGGCGTGGATGGATACAAACAAATCTCACACCAAACCAATGCACTTCGTTTCCCTTAAATTACCTTTAATGCCTTTTCGAATCAACATCTTACGTTTATCGTCGTCGAAAGAACAAAATGCTCACGCCACATCGTTCTGCGGTAGTCTTATAAAATTCACTCTCCGTTTGTCTTAAAACCCTAGTTTTCCCTCAATCCTTACCTCCTATTTTTCCCGGGGAAAAACATTCTCAGCGACCAATCATGGCAAGCCACTCACCGAACCTGGAATGCCGCATGTATGAGGCCAAGTACCCTGAAGTTGACATGGCAGTGATGATCCAGGTGAAGAACATCGCCGATATGGGCGCCTATGTGTCACTTCTCGAGTACAACAACATCGAAGGGATGATCCTGTTCTCGGAGCTCTCACGACGTCGTATTCGGAGTGTCAGTAGCCTTATCAAGGTTGGCCGCATCGAGCCCGTCATGGTACTCCGTGTTGACAAGGAAAAGGGTTACATTGATTTGAGTAAACGCAGAGTTAGTGAGGAAGATATTCAGGCCTGTGAAGAGAGGTACAACAAGAGCAAGCTCGTGCACTCTATCATGCGACACGTGGCTGAAACTCTGGGCATCGATTTAGAGGTATATATATTTTGATTTGATTAAGTTCATTAATTATTTTATATGTATTTCAACTATTGTTCAGTCATATGAATTTGGGGTTATAAGAATGTTTATGCATTGAGCAACTTAGGGTTAATAACAGCGAAGCTCTTTTGGAAGAAATTTAGTAGTTTGCAATATTTAATTTTGTTATGTAAATGAATTGTGGATTAATTTAGTGTTATGCTTTTACTTCTTGAATTCGAATGAGGTTATGAATATTGTTTTGATGTTTCTTTTATTCTTATTCTGCTGGGTGTATTATTAGGGAAATGGGATTCGTGTGCTAGTGTTTTGCCTTGCTTATCTGAAAATATGAAGAATCTGGCTTAGTCAGATATAGTTGGTTGAATACGGTTTTGGTTTGATGATTGCAGGATAGTGTACAATCTAAGATTTATGAAAAGGTTGCCATATTTTTCCTGGCATATGATATGGTTGTTTATTTTGTTTTCTGTTAAATATTCTGGGAGTAAGTTTTTGTTCCCTTTTGATTGCTTCTGCGTTTATTTACTTTCTACAATGTATCGGCTGATGGAAGTCATTTGCATGTGTTACTCCTTGTTGGAGTTGATATGCTGTGTTACTTAATTTAGTGAATGTTTGGTTCAGTTTTAATGCACTATTTCTCTTTTGATTCATGTGAATGGTTGGAGAGATTTTAAAGCTATCTTTGTTTACCATATACCTCTGCTTAATGTGTAATTGCTGTTGTATACAGAGAAATTTTGTTTTTTACGCATTTATGTTTTCTTCCTCAGTAGTAGTTTGGATTTACAGAATCTGTCTTATAATCTTGAAGCATTTAAGACTTAGAGAGAGAGAGATTTAGATTTTGATCTTTAGTATTATTTTAAATTTATTTATAATGTCGTAAAGCTTGTAGTTTTTTTTTTTTGTCATTTGTGTCTTAAGTTTATGACTTGAAGCGTGATCTTTTCAAGGAATGGATTTGCTTTAATAGAGTTGCTGTTTTAAATTTAATTGAATGTTCTGGTATCATGAATATGTGACAATTTCCAATTCAACACACTGACCTAGTTATGTAGTGTTGTCAGTTGCTGTTGCACTTTTACGTGTTATCTTATTTTGTTTGGCTTGTCAAACTTTTTATCCCAAAGGTAGCCATCTGGGCTTGAGGACCTTTACCTTATCAAAATTATTTTTCATACTTAAAGGTCTACTTTCCTATTGCTGAATGTAAGATTTTACTGCAGGAACTTTATATCAATATCGGCTGGCCTTTGTATCGGAAATATGGTCATGCTTTTGAGGTAGGGTGCTGAAAGTTTCTCCAGTTTGATTTCCTGTTTTTACAGCTGGAGATCTGAATTTATACTCTATTTTACATGTAGGCATTCAAGATTATTGTTAGTGATCCTGATTCTGTTTTGAATACCCTCACTCGTGAAGTCAAAGAAAATGGACCTGATGGACAGGAGGTAATATTTGTCTGCTTGCTTATGCCTTGTTTCTGACATTGATGACTAAGTTGCTCCCATCTCATTGTAGATGACTAAGGTGGTTCCGGCTGTGACAGAGGAAGTGAAAGATGCTTTGGTAAAGAATATCAGGAGAAGAATGACCCCACAGCCGTTGAAGATTCGAGCGGACATTGAAATGAAATGCTTCCAGTTTGATGGTGTTCTCCACATTAAGGTTTTATTTACATCAATATCTTTTTGCCACATAAACTTTTTGGATTGATATTTATATTATCACGATTTAGTAGTGAAGTGCAGACCACCTTATAGTAGGATGGTAGTTACCTCTTGGTGGTATTATGCCACTGGGTTTTGAGTCGTGATAGGCTCTTCTTCCCTTTGTCTTGTGCTTGGGGTGGGGTGGGATGGGCTTTATTTTTAAATTACTAATATGTTCTTGCTTATGTGTATGTTGGCATTGCAGGATGCCATGCAGAAGGCTGAAGCTGCTGGGAACAATGAATGCCCTGTGAAAATCAAACTGGTTGCTCCGCCACTTTATGTCCTCACCACTCAGACCCTGGACAAGGTTTGGCCAAGTAATTTAGTCCTTAAAAGCCAGTGTAATGGGAGCTAATGTTGTCTGAGTTAGGGAATAAATATAGCCTACTTGAAAGCTACATTGCAGCTGAACATGACCTTTAGCCTTTGTATCTCTATCCAATATACATGAACAGCTGTAAAATTTTAGCTTAAAATTTCATTATCAATGAAACAAGATTTCCTATCTGGGAGAAAATTCCATTCTTTCAGAGGTGATCGTGATGATTCATTTCATGTGTGCACAAATAGTACATGCATTGGGTTTTCCATGAATATGGATTGACATGTTTCCTGTTGTCTTTAATGGTTACAAATTTGGGTAATATTTGGTAATGAGTCTATTGACATTGAGTTATATTTGGATGGACAGGAGCAAGGGATCTCAGTTCTGAATAAAGCAATTGCAGCTTGCACTGAAGCAATTGAGAAGCACAAGGGAAAACTTATTGTGAAGGAGGAGCCCAGAGCGGTGAATGCCAATCCTTTTGTTTCAATTTTGATTTTATTTTATTAAACTTGGTTTAGCTTAAAATAATCATTTGCTTTATATGGGAGCTTGCCACTGCTAAATGCGAATCTGACTTGCGGTGCATTGATTCAGGTGAGTGAACGGGATGACAAATTGCTGGCTGAGCACATGGCTAAGCTACACCAAGATAACGAGGAGGTAAGTGGCGATGAGGATAGTGAAGAAGAGGAAGATACTGGAATGGGTGAAGTTGACGTGGAAAATTCAGGTCATGGGTTCATAGAGTGAAAAATGCAGCATATATATATATTTTTTGAATTTTTTTCTTTTGAAACAAGGTTTTGCTGTTGCATGAAACCAATTTTAAGTGATTGTACTGTTGAGCTGTTTTGCCAGTTTACCAATTTATGAGGCAAATTTTAGAGTCATGTGAAACAGAGAACACCTTATCGTTCGATCAAGGAGCTCATTTGAAAGTACATACTTTAGTCCTCCCTCGATGCTGTGCACTGTCGTGCCTAAGATTTTATTGATAAATGTGCGATGAATTGTCATTTCTTTCCTTTTTTTTCTTTGCAACATAACTCCCATAGGGAGCTCGAATTGATGAGATCAGTATTCAGTGCAAGTTATTTTATTTTCTCTGGTGCATCCATTTTGCACTTTGTGTTTTCAAATTATAAATTTTTATAAATGCGACGTCTGCTAGCTGATCTCTTTTATTAAACGCTGCTTAACTATCAGCCGTCTGATGTCCATGAATCCGCAATATCTTATTATCCTTTTAGTGATTATCGTAGCAACTGGTTAACAATTGCGTGGGTTAATAAGAATTGGATCCCTGACCTTGTACTTTTTATGATAAGTACAATTTGTCCATTTGAATCAATTATGCTTAATTGGGTTCAACCGGTTCCGGGGCTTCAGGTTCGATATGAATCTGAAGCTAATGGACAAGCGAGTTTTTTTGTTTCAAATAGATAAAAGTTTAAGGACTCCAATGTTATTACACTATAATTGCGGTTCAATCTCAAATAAATAATTGCACTCTTCCTTTCGAAAAGGAATGGAAATTTTCTTTCGAATAGGAAGGATTTTTTCCCATTAATCAAATTACAAATTAACAGTGGCTCTCTGTACAACTTTCTTTTCTCTTATTCAAAGTTCATACCATGCAGCATCCCACCATGTCTCACTCGATCTCAGTAAGTTATAACACTAACACTCGAATAATAGATAGATTTCCAAATAACCAAGGAAACCAAACCCAACTATTAAAAATGAATAAATTTCAGTCCATTTAATTCAAATCAATTCAATTTGTTAATTTACTTAGTTTGATTCGATTTAAAAAATTTATAAATCAATTTATGAATTAAAATTTTATAATATCCCATTTATAGATTGATTGTGAATTAGATTAATTTTAATCCAGTCTTCCACTCATCCGCACTAAAAATTTAACCCAAACTCAAAGTCATTCTATTATATATATATATATATATATTATTTGTTTTAGAAATTCGATGAAAAGTTTTCAAATATGATGTTATGTTAATTTTAATTTAATTTCTAAAAATCTTCTAGAAATTTGACTCTTGTTAATTTGCTTTAAATTTTTATATATTTTACTCTGAGATTAATGTTGTTATTGTGCTGTTATTATTGTTTTTGTGGTTATTATATTTATTATTGTCATATATATCCTATCTACTAACAAATATAAATTAGAATAGTCAATTTTTAAAACTGTCTAATTTTTTTTAATTTATTTATTCTTCTTTAAAAATAATAATACCTTAAATAGTTTAAATTTAAATTAAAAATATTTAATATTATGTTTTGAAAATGATAATACCTTATATAGTTTAAGGTTAAATTAAAAATATTTATCAATTTAAATCATACCACAAAACTATCATTTTATAAAATATGATAATGATCTTTATTTTTAATGTAAATAAAATATTATTTTTTTTGAAAATAGGGAAAACTTGTATATCCAATTTTTACTGAGGCGTTCAGTCATGTACATGATCAAAAATTTCTACACCTAATTTTTATCAAGGCATTTAGTTATGTACGAGACCGAGGCACTTCCTTAGAGGCGAGATCACTCAAATCACCAGGCGTCAAGATTTTTATTCTTTTTTCATATATCTATAGGCAATAGTTCAAACTTGGTCTAAGAAGTTTTCTCATGTGTAGGAAATGGTAGTCTATGCTATTTAGACAAGGGCCATATGTCACATGGCCTATCAATAATGATATTTTGCTGGTTGATGAATTTTAAATGTTTGACTGCAGTGGGTGAAGCATGTCCCAAATGCATGTGTAATATATATTTTTTTTAAAATAGAAAAAATTTCTACACCTAATTTTTTTTAAGGTGTTCAGTCGTACACAGAATCGATGCACTCCTTTAGGGACGGGATCACTCAAATCATCAGACAACTGTCCTGAACCAAAGCACATGCACAATATTACGATGATACTAAAGATAAGATAAAATCTCTGATTTGATCCTCTTTTGTACCACCCCCTTTGAGTGGTTTTAAAATTTTATTATATATAAACATATATGTATATTTTTTTACGAGATTTTTTCTATTGAACTCTAAGCAATTACATAAATTGTTTAGAAAAAGCGGTTTTGAATATACATTGACATTTCAAAATCTTTTCATGAAAAAAATAAACCATATCTTTTCATTGCAAAAATTCTATTGTATTCAACAAATTTTGTAATTCAAGATATTATATATTTATTATTTGATTTTGTGTATTTCTGAAAAAAAAAATTGTTGAAATTATTTTATTATACAAAACTTGTTTGAATATTTAAAATTTTAGGTATAAAATGACCTAAAACTCATAATTTGTTATTTTTATCATTATTAAATAAAATCATATTTCTCCAAAATTTTATCATCCAATACCTACATATGTAATAGTTACCTATTAAATAACTTAGTTAATTTAATTGCATTATCATAAAAAAATGTATTAAAGAATCAATTTTATTTCACAGTAATCTTAAAATAAAATTTTATATTTCATATGTCAATTTTTCTTGTGGTTTATATTGAACTAAATTATTTAAATGTGAAAAGTTGTGATTTTTTTTTTCTCTATGTTTTTATTGGTAGATAAATTTAAACATAGTTTCAAACTTTTATTAAATAAGGTGTTCGTTCTTACTAATTTAACTAATTTATTTATATTTAGATTAAAATTAAATTATTTATTAATAAATAAATAAATAAAGTGTATATTATATTATACAAAAATTTTAGATTTAAATTTAATTCAATAAAACTACTTATATATTTAATTCTAAGTTTTAAATTCTGTTTTTAAATTTAAGTTGAAAGTTGAATTCGTAAAATCATTTTTTTTTCAATTTAATTTATTTTAA
>JAVXUL010000009.1:5777642-5795525 GCA_035590515.1 Trichilia minutiflora | reverse complement strand
GTAACGATGGATTTGTTTTCCTAGAAAAAGGGATAATCTGGGGTATCTTAAACTTCTGAGGTAAGGTCTTGACCAATAATTTGGGGGCAAAGGGTGACTTCAAGTATGACCCCATTTGTTGGATAAATTCAGCGGGTTCACCTCTGGGGCGCACCTTCTTATTGTTTATCTTTTCCATCAGCTTCCTCACCAAGGCTTTCATGTCTTCTTTCTTGGTGACAGTCCCCTAATCCTCCTCTTAACATGAGTATCTGTGCCTGAAAGCTTCACGTTCTCTCCTCTGCTGCTATTCCATAATCACTCTCATATCATCGGGGGATAAACTAGTTTCACTCGGCTTCTCTTGAGCCATTTTTGGACTCTAGGACACACATGTAGATTCATAGTGGTGTGTCTCATAGACATGAGAAGTCAGATTTTCCCCCTTACCTCCCACTTTCTTCGGGTGAGGCTCTTCAACAGCCTTATTCTTTCCTTTCTTTGTCATGTAAAGAAGGCCCCAGTTAAAAGACATATAGATTTGTAGCTATATATCTTTTAACTGGGGCCTTCCTTCTTACCCGTTCATCATTCTTTGTCATGGCTTCTGATCGGGGAATACTGCTTTCTACAGTTTCATCGGGTACCTTTGTACCCATCATATTTATTTGTATCATCTTTTTCATCTCTGTCATTTCTTTGATCAACGTTTGTATTTGTTGGTCCTTCTTTGCATGCCGTTGTTCACTGTCTTGAAAAAGTTGCAATAAATGGGTCATCTCATCAATTTGCCTTGTATGGTACGACTTACGAGCAAGAACTTCACCGACATTAGATCTGGAGCTCTCGTGCTTCAAAATTTCACGCAAAGTGTTGTGAGCTTCTTCCGCTACAGCAGTAGCATCAATGGAGTCTCCATCTACGTTCCTCCGTTTTGTCAAATATTTTATGGTTGAATAACCTCTAGTGTTCGTCATCTTCAATGGAGCTGATTGATTGTTAGCTTTTAGTTCAAGTTCCCCACAGACGATGCTAAATCTTGATACAAGAAGTTGTAATCGTCTTCAACCTCCAGCACCAGCTTATCTTCTTCCTTGATTTTTGATTCTATAAACTGCAAAACAATGAAAACTCAGAGGTAAAACCAGTTTTCTGACGAAAACCCTCCGATACTTAAGTCAGTGAGGGTTTTGCTTATATGTAGGGGTGATAAAAGTAGCGTGTAAAACCAGAGAAAAGTTGAATGTTTAATGATTGCTGTGCGTGTTGAGCATGAATGTTAGAGAGAATGATTACTGCCTTTAAATTCGGTTGATTTGTTTGTGAATATTCTGTCCGTAAAAAGTTATACGTACCTCTCCTTATTCCCGGATTCAGTTACGATGAAATTATAAAATTTTATACCTGTTGACACGTGTCATTTTCTAACTGGCATGCTCTAAAAAATTATCGTCGAAGTCGTGGGATGTAACTGTCGTAGAAGTCGTATCATGCCACGTGTATATGAGAATATTCTGAAAAATAGTGGGGTCGGATGCCTGATTTCCCGAGACTCTGAATCGTACTGTTTCTTTTGAAAATGTGTCAAGTCTTTGATGATACGCATTAGTGTCATAGATGCTGTTACATTATACAGGTGTTCCCAAGGCTTCGATACTGTACATAACCGATGTTTGAACGAATATTCCAAGATAGAGTTTCGGATAGGTGTTATTGAAGATTTCTTTGGAGCATATGTTTATAGTGAGTAATCTGAAAAAAATTTTCTGAACTAATAATCTTGGATGGTTTAGTCGGCCTAATTTTATTACTTCTGCTATCACAGAAAGAGGTCTCAAAACGTTATCATATTGGGGGATTTATGAGGGCGAATTATGTTTATATAATAGGTCTAAATCTTTGAATTGAGCTTTGATAAAAATATTCAATTAAAAATAAAATCTTAAATTTTTCTTTTTGATAGCGAGATTTTTTAGCTTTTAAAAAAATTAAATTATTTAAAATTATTTTATTTTATTTTATAAATTTGACTTTAATGTTTACAGGCGTGAATTTAAATGAAAAGTAAGAAAAAGATAATAAGGACTTGATATCTTTCTCTTTTTCTTTGTTGTTTTTTTTCTTTATGTTGTATTAGGTTCCTGTGAAGTTATTAATGAAGTTTTTGTTTGGTGTGTTATACTAATAAAGTAAACATAATACTAATTAACATTTAACATGATTCAAAAGTTGGGATTAGAAAAAGATAATTACTTGAGCTGAAACATAAATAAATGAATAGAAGTTTCCACTTTGGTTGATTAGGACTATTTATTTGACGACTTCTCATAAGGAAAAGGGCCTCTTTTTATCAATGACTTAAGAAATAAAAGTAATTTAATTATTTGCTGATCAAAATTTTGCTCGGGTCGATATGTCAGAGTCTTAAGTAGAGAGACTCAAAATCCGTTGGCCAATGCCCGCGCACTTTTTAATCCTGCTGTCGACTTTTAACTATTGTTATTATTATTATTATCATTAATAATAAACTTCTTAAAATACGATGACGTTCCTTTTTGTTTTTTCATATAAAACGCATCGTATTGTTCCAAGCAAATCTCACGTCACTGCGCTTGGTTTTCGTTAAATTACCTTTAATGCCCTCTAGAATGTCCTTTTACATTCATCTCTATCTAGAAAACAAAACGCACGCATCTCAAAGCTCTTAGTAGGCCAGTAAATTCTCTGGCCAGTCGTCTTAAAACCCTAATTTTCCCACACCCTCTCCGAATTTTGCTGAGGAAAAACATTCTGAGCAGTTAATCATTCATGGCAAGCCACTCACCGAACCTGGAGTGCCGCATGTATGAGGCCAAGTACCCCGAAGTTGACATGGCAGTGATGATCCAGGTGAAGAACATCGCTGATATGGGCGCCTACGTATCACTTCTCGAGTACAACAACATCGAAGGGATGATCTTGTTCTCGGAGCTCTCAAGACGTCGTATTCGGAGTGTCAGTAGCCTTATCAAGGTTGGCCGCATCGAGCCCGTCATGGTCCTCCGTGTTGACAAGGAAAAGGGTTACATTGATTTGAGTAAACGGAGAGTTAGTGAAGAAGATATTCAGGCCTGTGAAGAGAGGTACAACAAGAGCAAACTCGTGCACTCTATCATGCGACACGTGGCTGAAACTCTGGGCATCGATTTAGAGGTATTATTTTGATTTGATTAAGTTCATTAATCATTTTATATACCAGTTATTGTTTAATCATGTGAATTTGGGGTTAAAAGAATGTTTATGCATTGAGCAACTTGGGTAATAAGAGCAAAGTTCTTTTGGAAGAAATTTAATAGTTTGTAATATTTAATTTTTTATGAAAATATGCTTTTACTTCTTGAATTTGAATGAATTTAGGAATATTGTTTTGATGTTTCTTTTATTCTTATTCTACTGGGAATAATTATTAGGGAAATTGGACTCGTATGCTAGTGTTTTGCGTGCTTATCTGAAAATATGAAGAGGCTGGCTTAAGTGTCAGATATCGTTTGGTCCAATATGGTTTTGGTTTGATTGATTGCAGAGTAATGTACAATTTAAGATTTATGAAAAGATTGCCTGATTTTTACTGGCTATGATTGTTGTTTGTGATATGGCATTTGTTTCATTTTCATATATTACTTTCAGTTTTGATAGAATGCTATTGTGGAAGTAAGTTTTTGGTTTGCGTCTATGTTTGTTTACTTTTTAGAATGTATTAACTTATGGAAGTCATTTGCATGTGTTACTGCTTGTTGGGTTTTAGATGCCATGTAGCTTAATTTACTGGATGTTTGGTTCAGTTTTAATGCACTATATCTATTTGATTCATGCGAGTGGTTGGAGAAGTTTTAAAGTTGATCTTTGCTTACCATATACCTCTGCTTAATGTGTTACATTTATTGTTCATGTTATAAAGCTCCTAGTTTCTTTGATTTTTGTGTCTAAGTTTATGGTGTGAAGCATGATACTTTCAAAGAACTGATTTGCTTTAATAGGTTTCTTGTTTTAAATTTAATTGAAAGACCTGCTGTCATTAATAGGTGGGGAAAACCAGTTCAATGTACTGGCCTATTTGTTGTAGTGTTGTTAGTTGCTGTTGCATTTTTACATATTTGCTTAGTTTCTTTGGCTTGTCATACTTTTTATCCCCAAAGTGGCTGTCGGGCCTCGAGTGCCTTTATGTTCTCTAAATTATTTTATGCTTAAGCAAGGTATCTACAATTGATCATTGCTGAATTCAAGTTTTTTACTGCAGGAACTTTATATCAATATTGGCTGGCCATTGTATCGGAAATATGGTCATGCTTTTGAGGTAAAGTGCTGAAAGTTTCTTCAGTTGTATATCCTGCATTTACAGTTGGAGATTTGAATTTCTACTCTATTTTACATGTAGGCATTCAAGATTATTGTTAGTGATCCTGATTCTATTTTGAATACGCTCACCTGTGAAGTCAAAGAAACTGGCCATGATGGACAGGAGGTAATCTTTGTCTGGTTGCTTATGCCTCTTGACATTGATGACTAAGTTCCTCTCATCTCATTGTAGGTTACTAAGGTAGTTCCAGCTGTGACAGAGGAAGTGAAAGATGCTTTGGTAAAGAATATCAGGAGAAGAATGACCCCACAGCCATTGAAGATTCGAGCAGACATTGAAATGAAATGCTTCCAGTTTGATGGTGTTCTCCACATTAAGGTCTTATTTACATCTATCTCTTTTTGTCACCTGTACTTGTTTGATTGATATTTATATTATCATGATTTAGTAGTGATGGAACTCTTTAGTTTCAAATTACTAATATGTTCTTGCGTATGTGTATTTGGCATTGCAGGATGCCATGCGAAAAGCTGAGGCTACTGGGAACAATGAATGCCCTGTGAAAATCAAGTTGGTTGCTCCACCACTTTATGTACTCACCACTCAGACCTTGGACAAGGTTAGCACAACTAATTTAGTCCTCGAAAGCCAGTGTATAGAAAGCTAATGTTGTCTGTGTCAGGAAACTAGTATATTTGAAAGTTACATAGCATCTGAACTTGACACCTACTCTTTGTATCTCTGTCCAGTATACGTAAGAGTTGCAAAGTTTTAGCTTAAAAGTTCACCATCAATCAAACACATGGTATCCTATCTGGGAAAAAATTCAATTTTTCAGATGTGATTGTGATGATTCATTTCATGTGTGCACAAATAGTACATGCACTGGGTATTCTGTGGATATGGAATCACATGTTTCCTGTTGACTTTAATGGGTGCAATTTTGGCTAATATTTGGTTATGATATTGATGTGTGTTATATTTGGATGGACAGGAGCAAGGGATCTCAGTTCTGAATAAAGCAATTACAGCTTGCACTGAAGCTATAGAGAAGCACAAGGGAAAACTTATTGTGAAGGAGGAGCCCAGAGCGGTGAGCGCCAATCCTTTTGTTTCTATTTTGATTTTATCTGATTAATGTTGATTTTGTTTTAAAACAATCATTTGCTTAATACGGTGCTTGCCACTACTAAATGCGGAACTAATTTATTGTGCATTAATTCAGGTGAGTGAACGGGATGACAAATTGCTTGCTGAGCACATGGCTAAGCTACACCAAGATAATGAGGAGGTAAGTGGTGATGAAGATAGTGAGGAAGAGGAAGACATTGGAATGGGAGAAGCTGACGTGGAAAATTCAAGTCATGGGTTTATGGAGTGAAAAATGCAGTACAGTGTTTTTTAAAATATTTTTTCTTAAAACATGTTTTCTCGGTTGTGTGAAGCCAATTTTAAATGATTGTACTGTTGAGCTGTTTTGCCAGTTTACCAATTTATGAGGCAAATTTTAAAGGCTGCCCTACACTCTGTGTGACCGGTAATGTGGTTGGAATGAACTTAAATACATACTTTGCCCTCCCTTGCTGCCGCATTCTCACGGCTAGGATCGCATTGATAAGTTATTATCATTTGTTTCTTGTTTTATTTGTAATATAACTCCCATAGGGAGCTCGAATTGATGAGATTAGTGCAAGATGTTTCATTTTCTATTGTGCATCCGATATGTTTTCAAATTATCAATTTTTATGTATGCAACGCTGGACGCTTGGCATTGGCAACTGTCAGCCCTGTGATCCTTGTCAGACACCGCTTCATCTAATATCTATTCTGTGACTATCAATAGCTGCAAGATGATAAGGAGTTTTGCATGGTTATACTAACAATTGGATCCCTGGCTTTGTACTTTTTTTTTGTTGTTATGAGTAAAATTTTGTCCATTTGTACCAATTAAGTTCTTCGTTAGGCCGTACCGGGTGGTTCGAGATCCATTTGGTACTGCTGGACGAGCGAAGATTTTTTTTTTCCAAACAAGATAAAAGTTAAATAATTTCAGTGTTTCTTTTTAAGAGGGAAGAGGAGTGAAGTAGAAAAGTTTTATGGAAAGTATGTCAAAATAATTAAATTTTTAAATAAAATTTTAAAAATAATTATTAAAAAAATATTAATTAAAATATTTAAAAAAAAATTTAGATGATTTTATTTATATTATAAAGTTAGTGAATTTTGTTATTTGGTTATATTTGAAAATATATTTTTATATAAAGTATATTTATATTTAAAAATAAATATTTTTTTATCATGTTAAAATCATACTTCAAGACGTATGAAGTGGATGTTTTGATTATCATTTTTTATATGATTACTTTTGAAAATTTATTTAAAAAATTGATCATTTTCCCATATTTCCCAAGTTTTATCCAATCCGCTCTCTCCCGCTTCTATCTCTCTTTCTGACTTTTTTCTCTCTGTTTCAAACGATGCTGCATCCCCCACCACATGTAAGTCGATCTCGACCTCGATCAGTATCAGTTGTAGCACTAGCACTAGGATAATAGATAGATCTCCATTCAATCAAAACCGAATTATGGATCTGTTCAAACAGAGAAAATACCCATTCATTTTCGCTCTCACCATTTTACTCCTAACAGTCGTTGTTTTCGTCTTGACCGCCACCGACACTACCAACACTACCATCATATCTTACTTTCAATCTCAGCCTACTCCTTCGCGGAATGCCTCTGTTTCCCGTAGTACCACTTCATTCATTGAAAAAATTAATAATACCGATTCATTTACCGGTGAAACTGATAAGAACATCGTCAATAATATTAGTGGCGTCGATGACGCGGGTTTGGAATTGATAAAATGGAAGATCTGTAAGGTACCGTTTGCGGTGGATTATATACCGTGTTTGGATAATTGGGAAGCTATCAAAAAATTGAAATCGAAGAGGCACATGGAGCACCGAGAAAGGCATTGCCCCAGTCCCAGTCCGACATGTTTGATTCCGTTGCCTGATGGATATAAGCTTCCAGTTCCGTGGCCAAAGAGCAGGGACATGGTGAGATTTGTTTGAAACTTTTTTTTGGTAAGATTTACTATTTTTTTTAATTATTATTGTTTTGCTTGCTTTGTCGGGTTCTTGAAGGCTTGATAATACTGACAAAAATAATTTGTTTTTAATTTTTCTGAGTATTTATTGGTTTAATTACAGAAAATAAATCTGTTGGATAAAATTTATACGTTGGATGCACAAGTTTGTAGGTGCAGCAGAGTAGTTCACGATCACTGAATTAGTCATTCTTTAATTATTATTATTTTAAAATAATAATATGAAATTTTGAGCTAGCGTTAGCTGAATTACGGTGGTTCTGTATTTTGTTTTGTTGATATCTATCTATGTACAAGCTGGCTTTGTTGTTTGCTTCGTAATTAGGTTCTTGAATTGGTCCACTGAAAAGTGTCTTTCTTATATTGATTGTTTTAAGTTTGGTTTTTTGGATTCTGTTAAGGTACCTTAATTATTGACGAAGTTGGTTTAATTGATGGTACAGTGGGGATGGTACCATTTAGTTGTTGTTGGGTTCTTGGTTGATTTTGATAAAGTGAGTTTTAGTTAGGTTCTTGGTTGTTTCCTAGATAACTTTAAACTAAACTAGCAAAATTATGGGGTCAAGTCAAATTACAATTTATGAAATACAAATCTGTATCAATTTATAAACTTCCTCTTTAGTATGGTTGTTTCTTTATAACTTATGATAATTTCATTAATTGGAGCTCATAGTAAAAGTTTAAGATTCTATTAAGCTGTGATTTATTAACTGTATAAATATGGATGTGATGAAACAGGAGAAATGAATTTTTCACAATGAAGTTCACATGTTACTGTTGTGATATTGTTTCTTTTGTTCTCCAGATATGGTACAACAATGTTCCTCATCCTAAGCTTGTTGAATACAAGAAGGATCAAAATTGGGTGCGTAAGTCAGGTGATTATTTTGTTTTCCCTGGAGGTGGTACTCAGTTCAAGGCTGGAGTTACCCGTTACATCGAGCTTATAGAAAAGGTACTATGTATGGACTTTTTGATCTAAATGTCAATCATTTTGAAACTAAATCACTCCATATGACAAGCAAACTTTAGATTTGTTAGATCTTCGTCTTGTGTTACTTGTGAGTGGATGAACGAGTTTGTAAACGTTCATATTGACACACTATTCTCTGAGGATTTGGATTCTATTATCTATTTGACTATTAGAGTATTTCTTGCTTTTTTTCATTCCTCATATTCTTATTTCTTGGTTTTCTCCAGACTTTACCTAAAATTGAATGGGGGAAGCACACACGTGTCGTTTTAGATGTTGGTTGTGGCGTTGCTAGCTTTGGTGGCTATTTGCTGAACAGAGATGTCATTACCATGTCATTTGCCCCAAAGGATGAACATGAAGCACAAATACAGTTTGCTCTAGAGCGAGGACTTCCTGCTACACTTTCTGTCATTGGAACGCAGAGGCTGACGTTTCCAGATAATGCATATGATTTGATACACTGTGCACGATGCAGAGTTCATTGGGATGCAGAAGGTATTCTGCATTATATCTTTGTAGCATTAAACCTAAGTTCTGTCTTCTTTACAAGCCATTGAGTCTTGAAACTCATGTTTTGGGCCAAAAATACAGGTGGGAAACCACTTTTGGAGTTGAATAGGATTCTGAGACCTGGAGGTTTTTTCATTTGGTCTGCTACACCAGTTTATCGTCATGATGAGAAGCATCGCAGTGTTTGGAATGGTTTGTTAGCATCTATCTCCCTTAAGTTATTTTTTGTCACTGATTTTTGCAATTCTTCTCTGTTAATGTTGAGTTTCCATGTTACTAGTGATTATAATTTTAGCAGTTAATCTATAGTGAGGGATTTAATGCTTCAAGTTATTTAACTTCAATGTCCATATTGATGTTTTTTGTGCAGCTACGGTGGCCATAACTGAATCGATGTGCTGGAAGGCTGTGGCTAGGACTGTTGACTCTAATAGAATTGGGCTTGTTATTTTTAAAAAACCTGTTTCATATTCCTGCTATGAAAAACGTAAAGAAAATAGTCCACCTTTATGTGATCAGAAAAATAGTCTGAATAGTTCATGGTAATTCTTTAGAATATGCGATCGTCAATTTTATTCAATGAACACATGACCATACACACAGAGATTTGGCTGGTTATATTATTGGCAACAGAAAATGTAATTTCACAAGCAATGAAAGTTGATTTTTGTCCCTTATTTTTTTTTTTTCATGTACAATTGTTGTCAATTTATAATTAAATCGGTTCAAATGTTGTTACTCTTTATGCTAGGTATAAGCCCCTAGGTAACTGCATTTCCAGACTTCCAGTTGATAGTAATGGTAAATTGCAGAACTGGCCCGCACCTTGGCCCCAAAGGCTTAGCAGTAAACCTCCAAGCCTTTCACCAGATGTTGAAGATGCATTTAAGAAGGACAGCACACATTGGTCTGCACTTGTGTCAGATGTTTACATGGGAGGCCTAGCTATAAACTGGTCAAGCGTGCGAAATGTGATGGACATGAATGCTAGCTATGGAGGGTAAGCTGTTGTGCAGATTTGATTGAATGGTTGCTTATCCTAGTTGCATAGAGTTTTGAGTTATTGTTTCCTTTCTGTCTAACCTATAACATCCATACGCCACATAACATCCGCTAAAATAAAAAAAAGTAGTTCCATCATAAAAGTTTACTGCTTTCTCTAAATTGATTATATAATAGTATTATTGGTTTGTCTAGTTAACATGATCTTATGCTGATGTAGAGATGCCGCTTTCCCACAGGTTTGCTGCAGCGCTTATCGATCAACCTCTTTGGGTCATGAATGTCGTCCCCATTGATGCACAAGACACTCTATCCATTGTTTTTGATAGAGGATTGATTGGAATGTATCATGATTGGTGCGAGTCCTTTAACACCTACCCTCGAACATACGATCTACTGCATTTGAGTTTTTTATTCAGAAGTCTAGCTCGTAGGTACATTTTCATTGATCCTTTTGTAACGGTTTCTGCGTTCTATAGTTTGATTTGGTAGCTAAAATTGTGCAATGTTTTCAGATGCGATGTTGCAGATGTAGCTGTGGAGATGGATCGAATATTGAGACCAGGTGGATACGTTTTGGTTCAAGACACCATGGAAGTGATTAACAAACTTAGACCAATGTTTCATTCACTTCGTTGGTCGACAAACATATATGAAGACCAATTTCTAGTTGGTAAGAAGGCTTTTTGGCGCCCAAGAGGTCATAAGACGTGATTGGCAAGTAGGGATTACTTATAGACTTAAATATATTTTTTTAAAATGTAGAAGACAAACACGAAATGATTCTCTTTACCTATTATGGTGAGACTTGGAATTACAAGTCCATATTTGTGATTTTGCCTTTTTCTCTTGTATTTTTTTTTGGGATTTAAGCGTACATTCTACGGACAAGTTATCAGAAGAGTAGCAAATCATTTACAGGTAAGAAACAAGTAAAGCGAGAGTTATCAATTTCAGTGGTCGGATTTGTGACTTAATGCAACCGTAGAAACATTTATATTAGTTAGCAACATTTTTTGTAAATTTTAAATCAGTACAGTCAGAAAATCCAAACCAGTGTTTTCCACGAAGTTTCAAGAGAAGTTAGTTCGCATGCCTACCAGGAAGCTTCGTAGAAGGTACTGCATTCCAATTCTAAGTAAATACCAAATAACTTGATCAAATTTAGTATGACACTAAACGCATAATTCTCAAAAAGTGCAGAACCTGAACCAGATGTGGGAACGTATGGATCTGTGGAAGCACAAAACTCAAGGTTCGTACATAGTTATTTCATAATTGGAGAACATAAACATACAACAATTCTTTCAAATAAAAAAAAATTAAAAGAAAAAAAAAAACATACGAAGAAATCGAAGCTTAAGAAGCTATACGTGAAATTACAGTAACAAATACCATGTTTGCTGATACAAATAACAAACGATTTATTTGGAGAAATATCAACTAAAAATTTTAGGAGTGCAGTCAGAATTAAGATGAAGATGCACAAAATTTTGGAATATCCTTGGTGAGATTACCATTACTTGCTGCAACAACTCTACTGAAACAAGAAACTTCATCGCGATACCTATAACTCTGCGTAGTGTTTGCTTCACCAGAGAGCACAGAATGATCCTTAACCTCCATCCATCCATTAGAAACTTGACTATTTGCAGTTGAACTCCCAAAATCTCCTATACATTTCTCCCTAACGAAATGACTTATATTTGTAACAAGCACGTATGTATCATTTTGATTTCCTGCTCTAGTTAAAGTAACCACATTAAGAGGATGCCTCCTCCGAACAGTCACATGAGAAATCAAATGAAGCATCTCATTTCTCACCTCCACTTTTCTGATAACCTTAACCTTTTGATTGACCGATTTATAGGTACCATTCTTATCAAACAATATTGTGTTCCGAACCCTAAATTGCCTCAATACAGCAGTAGTCAAATTACCTAAGCTCGAGTTAACCCAGCCGACAAACTTAGTCTTTCTCCTCGCCTCAATCTCAAATCTGCCATCAAGTAATTTAAAAGCTTCACCACGATGAATATTGAGAAAAGGATTCTGATACTTTGATGACTTACTTTGAACCTCAGATGAGCTGTGATCTAACCAAATATGCATATTTGCATTCACAAGCCAAAATGAAATACCATCATCAACTCCAAAGCCGATTTCATGCGTCTTTCCATCTAAAACAAACCCCAAAAATGGGGTTAACTCAATATCGTAGGAAGGTAAATTGAAAGCACCAATTGCAACAACAGGCTCCCATAACAGAGGATTGATACCGCCAGTAAAAATAACTGGCAACGGAAATTCTGATGCAATCAATTTGCCGTCAATTGTCACAAAAACCTCTCTGTAACTTCCATTACCACGTTTAGTAGGCAAATGATTGGTTTTTATGTATGAATTTGGCGGATTTGAGTACCAAAATTCATCATTTCCATGAAAGGACACGTACAATTCCAAGACTGCTTTATAAGCATTACGCGGGAATTTAACTTTCTTGGTAGGTAAATCTGATAGAGTTTCAATACGAAACCAATACCCCTTTGCACCATCACTTGATATGGGTATGATCAAATCCGCAGGTGGGTCGTAATATTTATCAGATTCAAATCCCAATTTCGTACCCAAATCACGGGGCGAAAGAACGGACGGAAACCCAACGGCCTTATCTTTGTAAAAGAAGAGAGTACAATTCACATGGTAAACGCCGGTATAAATATCGTTAACTACGTTTTCTAGCATCATTGTAACATTAAGGTTAGTTTGCGCGAGCAGAGAAGAGTACCTCGTTACATCTTTACGCACTCTCCAGAAATTTCCGGACTTGGTCGCCTCAGGCGTGCTTGTACGGAGAAGCTCGGAGCCGCCGAGCCACAGGCCGACAATGCGGTCGTACTGGTTGCCTTCGCATGTGGCACGAAACTCGAGGATGACACGGGACCAAGGGCGGGCGCAGTCGGATGGTGGAGAGTACGGGGCTGTGGAAGGAGGTTTGTTTATCGTATTGGCGAAAGAGTGACGAAGTACGTTGAGAGTGCATGATGGAGTCACGGGAACGGGCGGTAAGGGATGGTCGACTTCGATGTATTCTTGCTGTCCGCTTCCGTGGCGAAATGTTTTAAGAAAGCGATCGGGCACGAAGGAGTGGGAGGGTGGTGCCGTAGTGACGGCGGCTAAGAAGAGAAAGAGAGATAAAGCGTAATACATCTTGGGGAATTTTGAGTTCGAAGTTTGAAAGTGGTAGATTTTAAACGAGTGATTTTCATCGGCTTTTATAGAGATTCCAAGGTCCAAATTAAAAAGTTCGAACGAAATTCTGACGAAATCTTGTAACTGACTTTTTAGTAAGGTTTTGGCATCATAAACGGTGGGATATGATTGCCTCCTGATATATGCTTTTATTTTATTTTATTGTTTTAAAGAAAAATACATGCTTGTATTTATTAACTGAAAAATAAAATTAGTTGCTTCTAACATTTTCCCGCCAATTCCAAATGGTGATGTTCATCTATATTTGAAGATCTTAAAACCCGTAACATCCAACATTTCAAATGTTGGCAAAAATTTATGGGTTCTTAATTCTTATAACACAGCAGATCACAAGAAGGAAGAAGATGAAGAAAGATAAGAAGTAGAGGCTCCCCTGTTAATTAGTAACTGTGAGATACCATCATATCCCATAACTTGAGCCATGTACAGAGGAGTAGCACCATTTCTGTTTCTGGTGTTTGCATTCGCTCCATTGTCAAGCAACACCTCCACTGTCTCTAAACTGCCACCCTCCACGGCCATATGCAATGGAGCATGGCCTTCATTGTCGCAGCACTCCAAATCCACACCATATTCAATTAGCAGCAATACTACATGTTTGTGCCCTTTGATGGCTGCTGTGTGCAGGGCTGTCAAGCCATATTGATCGTGGTAATTCATGCTGGCCCCTTTGTCCAGTAATGCCTCAAGATGCTCTAACTCTCCGCGTCTGGCTGCCATTAATACCACTTCTCCACGCTCTAAAACCTCCAGAACTTCGAGCTGCAATTGTAAATTGAAAATGACATCATTGGTTGGTTAATTTATCTATTAGCTTCCAACGGCTGAAGAATCTTCAAGCTTGTTGCTATAGTCCTTGGTATTTAGCAAAGTAAAAGCATAAATAAATTTTGAAAAAAATCCTGAATGAAAGATCAATGCAAATCGAGCCACCTTTTGACAATTTAGAATTTAGAGGGATTTCTTAACAAGTAATTGCGCAATTTGTACATAGGACTTTGGAATGCCCTATAAAAAGCGCTTCTCGCAAAAGTACCTGACAGCAATCCTTGTATAAACAACGGCTGGCGATTTTTCATTTCTAAATTTTTTGAAAAGCATTTTTCCCAATTCAATAAATATTTTCAGTTAATAACATCAGGTGATTTCAAAATTTCCCCATAAAAACATAATTGGATTGACATAATATTGGATTTTAGTTGATATACTAAGAATTGCGAACTAATATCAGAATGAAATGTTAAATACCAACAATTCTTTGTATGTTGTTAATAATCTTCGCCTAATAAAATAAATTAACACTATCTTATGCCTAATTATTAATCATTATAAAAGAAAGACAATCTATAGATGAACTCGACTTTAGCGGGTCACTAACAACTTACATGTCCCCTGTCTCGAGCCACATCAAAGCACGAACGGCCGCGATCATCCTTAACGTTAGGATCAGCTCCCATCTCGATCAACATCTCTACCATCTTACGGTCTCCATTAGCCGTTGCAATATGCAACGAAGTTCTATTGTCTTTACCCTTTGCATTCTTATCCGCACCAGATTCCAGCAACACCTTGGCACACTCTATACTTCCCTTATCTACAGCCAAATGTAACGGTGTTCTTCCCTCCTTGTCCCTACAATCCAACGATTCGTACTTCTTCATTTTCACCATACTCGAGATCTCCTCCACCCGATCAAATGCCACTGCCACGTGTAAGTCACTCCACCCCTTGTAGAAGAAATTATTCACGTCATTCGTCTTCACACGTGCGTCGATCCTCAACCCAGCCTGAAGCAGTAAGCTAACCATATCATCCGAGTTAGACAACTCAGTAGCGACTCGGAATAGCGACTCAGCTTCATTTTTGGACAACTCAGCTACAGCTGACTTCTGCCGTTTGATTATATTCTTCGCAGCGCTTAAGTTTCCGTTATTCACCGCATGCTTTAAAAGTAACGGACCAACAAATGCAACCTTAAGTTTAACGTCCTGAGTTGAACCATCGGGAAAGGTCAGAAACCACGAGTCAACTGACTCGGCCGCCTGGAAAACGGCGGTTTTGATGAGGAAACGATCGGACGGAGAGCGAGGGAAAGTCGGAGGGATTTGATTTTGAGGTTTGAGTATGATTTGGAGAGTTGTCTGTGACAAAGGCTGAACGATTCCACTCGGCGGGTTGACCAGGAACTTGTGAGGAGAAGAGGTCTGAACTTTGAAAGCTACCGGGCTTGTAGCGCAGAGAGAAATCAGTAGTATGTTGGCACGGCATTTGCTGTTTAATCTGAAGTTTATAAGAACTTCGTGGTCGGAGACCTCCAGTAGTTTGTCCATTGCTTGTGTGGTCGAACAAGAAATGAATCAATGAGAGAGGTGATATCATATCAGTAGTTGCTTCTTGGTTACGTAGATCGAACACACGTGAGTTTGCGGGGACCAGCCAGGTGGGAAGAAATTTACAAATTGACAAATTGACAACAGTAGTTTGTCTTGTTACTTGGGTGGCGTAGAATAGAAAGGATCAAGGGAGAATAAGTGAATAACAAATATCCATCTATACGAGTTTTTTAAATTACAATTATCTCTTTTTTATATAATTATATTTAGTAATAAAATTTTTTTGTGATTTAAAGTTTATGCTAAATATTTTTGTTAAATTAATTTCTTTATTTTTTTAGTATAATGATTATTATATAATTTTTAAAATTTTTATATTTTTGTTGATACAAAAAAATTATAGTTATCTTCAACATCAAGTATTAGTTTTATTTTAATCTTTTTATAGTAGTTCTTTGAGCTGTAAAATACAGAAGATCTTATGAGTAAAAGTTAGTATCCCAACAAAAACTCTCTGATATCTAAATCAGTAAAGGTTTTATTTTTACGTGAACATTAAGAGAAATTCAGAAAGTGAGAGAGAGAGAGTCAGTACTATCCAAAAGAAAGTTTGTCTCGTGTGTGTTCTTTGTGTGCGTAAATTAGAACATTCGTTATCCATGAATGAAAACAAACTTTTTTTTTATTCTTAGAATCTGTCAACTTTTAATCATTTGTAGGTATAACCGTATATACATGTCACTCCATTATTGGCATCCTCTGAAAGTTTGTTACTGGAATTACATGATATAGATGTTACGAGGTCCGTATTTGTCCACGTGTATAGGTGAATATTCTAAAAGAACAATCGGGTTGAACAATCTATGCTGCAATGTCTGTGCCAAGAGGTCTCAGGTCTCGGATACTAGTATGTATGTATCTTTAGACTTTCCAAAGAATACTAAGTCTCAAATGAGCTTGTTAAACGATGAGCCTAAATCCTTTTGACTGACCAAGAGAACTTATGTAAAACCCACCCCTTACGGTTATGGGCATTAATGAAACCCTCATGAGATTCTATACTTGATATTTCGTGTAGATAACTTGTTAGAGGGTGTAATAACTCGATAGTATGTTTCGAGGATGTGTATAGTGTGGGATATGAGTCTATGAGAAAGAATTAGATTTTTAACTCCAAAATCATCTCCAATTGAGAAAAAATCTTTATTAATTTTGTAGAGCTCGAAAAGAGCTTTTTATTGATATATTATGGGCTTCGAGCAGATATTGGGATCCAAAGTTATGATCATTTGAAGTAACAATCCTCAGAAGAAGGAGTAAAGGCAAAGGTATCGTACCTTTGGAGAAAGGTATCGATACGTTGTTGGCTAAGGCTAAAGGTATCAATACCTTTGGAGAAAGGTATCGATACGTTATCGAAACTTTTGGAGAAGGGTATCGATACCTTTCAAAGTTGAGAGCTAAACTCAGGGTATCGATACCTTAAAAGCACGATGAACAATAACGGACCAAACGTATTAATACCTTGAAAGTGTTATAAATAGTAACAGTATCAAACGTATCGATACCTTAATAAGGGTATCGACACTTTTGTGATGGAGGAATGCATAATTACGATAAAATGTATCGATACGTTGGGGGAGGGTATCGACATCCTGCAAGCATAGTGAACAGTAAAAAGCTAAAGGTTCCGATACGTTTTAGAAAGGTATCGATACCTTTAGGCGAATTACACTATTTTGGGAAGGATATTTTTGTCTTTTCACAGCCTTTATATATGCAGTTGAGGGGATCGTCTTTTTTATTTTGATTTTTACTTTCTCTCTCATCTGAAACACTTCTCCCTCTCTATTACAGACTGATCTCCACCATCCTTCAATCAAACTCCGCTATTTCAGTTCCTATAAACTCAGAAACAACACCAGAATACGAAAACCCTTTTTGATTGAAATTCTACTCGATGATTCAAGAAGAATCAAGAGAGAAGATTCATGGGTGAATAGTAATAAAAAAAGAGAATCAAATAAAAAGGGACTCATAACACTTCTATCAGCTTGGGTAAGTTCATCCCAAAGCTCATTTCTCCATTTTAAACTTTCTTTGTGCACAAATTGTGAGAATAAATATTTAGGTTACTGTTCCTAAAACTCTAAAAATTATTATTTTTAGATTATTGACTAATTCTGTAAATTAGAGGGTTTATACTTCTATTGGTGTTGAATAACTGAAAATGATGCGAGGGTAGAGTTAGAACGAGTTTATGCAGTAAGTAGAGAGAGAGAGAGAGAGAGCCTGATCTGCCTTGCATAATGTATGTATATTTTGATAGATCGTTGAATCTGTAGTTGTATGTGTCTTCAGAC
>JAVXUL010000009.1:5754967-5766363 GCA_035590515.1 Trichilia minutiflora | reverse complement strand
TTAACCAAATCACACATAATTTTCTTATTTTAATGGAAATGGAACTCACTTTTGAGAGGGATTTTTTGAATGATAAGCTCATATATATATTTGATATTGATTAGGTTTTATTTTGCTTTCACATTAACCAAATCACACATAATTTTCTTATTTTAATGGAAATGGAACTCACTTTTGAGAGGGATTTTTTGAATGATAAGCTCATATATATATTTGATATTGATTAGGTTTTATTTTGCTTTCACATTAACCAAATCACACATAATTTTCTTATTTTAATGGAAATGGAACTCACTTTTGAGAGGGATTTTTTGAATGATAAGTTCATATATATATATAATTTTAAATAGGATGAATCATTATAATCATCATAAAAAAAAAAATCAAATCGTTGAAATATCTAAATATCATCTTTATAAAAGCAAAATCTTTGATACGTTGATAATTAGAGGTGAGCAAATTTAAATCGATTCATTTGATGGGTTTAAAAAATTTGAATCGAACCGTTATTATCGATTTTGATTATGAATTGGATTAATTTTAAATTATAAACCGTCAAACAAAATCACCTAAATAAATATTAAATATGCTTAATATTAATATTATTATATGATAATATTGATATTATATAATAAATTAATATATTAATTATTTTATTAATATTTTCTGATTAAATAATGAGTTTATCATTTTAAAATTAAGTTAAAAAGTAAATTAAAATTTGAAATTTTATTTTTTAACTCAATCCAAATTAATAAATTATTTTAATTTAAATTTAAAACTCAAATCGCGAATTCAAACAGTATAATACGATTTAAATTAATTGCACTTTGTGATATATTATTAAATTGATTTTGATTGCATAAAATTCAAATCGCAATATTTAAATCGATTCAAAATTTCATCTTAAATCAATTCAAACCGTAAATGTCTACCCTTATTAACAACAAAATATTACATTTTCAAAATAAATCAAGTAGCCTCTACTTGACACATTCTATATGGAATGAAAACAATTGAATTAGTTACTCAAATGAAAGAGACACATTTTATTTCTGTTTTGTTTTAAAACAATTGCAATTGATAATATTATTTTATTGTTACATAACAATAATTTTTCAAATTATTAAAAAGAATTCAAAAGAATTTATATATTTATTTATTATAATATTGTACAATCTTGAAATCGCACCAAGTAACTAGAAATTAATTGATTGATCTACGAAGAAAATTTTGGTAAAACTTAGCCAATCGGTACCATGGAAAATTTCAAAAACAATGAACACATGGCCTTGGACAATTGTATGCATGTGTCACGGGGTGCTTTTGTTTGGTAGCTTTATTGTTTTAACTCCTTTTGCCTTATTCAACATGGATAACATAAGCAACCAAATTTTAAAATCAAAACTTAGCATTTACTTTTTGGGAAGATAAATACAAACAATATTTTATTTTTTTTATATTTAATAATTCAAATTACTCATTAAAAAAAAAAAGACAAATACTAAATTGCAATTGAAAAAAATGTTCAAGCAACGTCAGTAGATAAATTTTAAAATTTTAAAATACCCTAAACATTAACATCAATCTCTATTTCCGTAGACTAGAACATCAGGACTCTTTTATTAAATCTTTTATTGATTTCCACCCATTGTAAAATTTAATTAAAAATAGGCACAAAAGAAAAAAATTTAGAAAACATTCGAGAAAAATTGGAGATTTAGGTCGGCTACGTGTTCAACAAAATAATGCAATATTTCTTAGCCACATGATTGGAAGTGTTCCACAAGCTGAAGCTGCCTTTCTATCATCACTAAATCATAGCCATCATTTAAGACCTCATCCTCATGTTGAGAATGTAAATTATCATAAAATATTATGATAAATATAAAACTAAAAAAGTCAAATATTGGCATCACTAGAAAAACAGTTTCCATTTTCTTTAATTATATTTATATGCAGATTTTTTCTTCGGTTGCATGAGCTTAGATTCGCATTGATCGGAATAGTTCAAAAATTATATTTAAATGAAATATCATTAAGTGTAGATTTAATTATAATCATTCCTTTAAATTGTTATGAACAATGATTATTAGTTGGATATTAACACAATATTTAAAACAAAAATCAAATTTCTATACTATAAAATTATTATTATTATTATTAAAACAAAAATCAAATTTCTATACTATAAAATTATTATTATTATTATTATTATTATCGTTATAAAATATTAATAATATGCGTATAAAACTGAATATAAAATTTATATTTTAATTAATCTGATAAATAATATCGTACCTGGTGACACTAATAAAGTCAATAATCTGAGTTATAAATTTTGTGTGCTATTATTATCTGCAAAGGCCGAAGAATAAGAATATTATATATATATATATATATATTTCATACTTACACTGGAAACATCAAGGAAGCAACTCAAATTACCAACTAAATAATAAAAATTATTAAAAAATAAATTTAATATTTAATGATCATTTAGATTAGAGGAAACTGCAAGGCAAGTGGTCCAATGAAATTGTAGAACAAAAACGACTCGGTCTGCCCACAAGTCAAAAGTCTTTGCCGTCATACTCAATCACCCACTAGACTCGCCCAAACGACATGCCGTTTTTTACTACCGCAGGGAAATAATTAAAATAGTAAATAACATCTGAATCCCTAATTTTTTAATAGTATTTTAAATAAGGACATAATATGAATATTAATATCAAATAAGTCCCTATTTTTATTATTTTGTTATAATATAATGGGATTTGCGCGTTTAAAGATTTATTTGATGATAAATAAAAAAACAATGTAGAACGTTTGGAACTTGGATGTTATTATCCTCTAGGACATTTTAAAAATCCCGTTGAAGTGTACGCGTTTTCAAAAGTTTCAGGTTTCTGTTTGTATTTTCAGTCTAAATTTGCTTGCAAGCACGCGAAGAGACGTCAAAACTTGGATATTTCAAATTTGTTTTCTCACATACAATCTAAAAGATTCATTTTTTTTTATCTGTTTATCATTTCTCTGATTCGATATAGTTTCATCGTCTCGGCTCCGGTGATAACCGGGTTAAACTAATCGTGATTGTAACGGAAATGGACAAGAACTGGAAGTTGAACAGATTAGGAGTTCTGTTTGCTGTTTTAGTATTTCATAGTTTGTGTTTGTGTTTGTCGTTGAATGACGAAGGTGCGTAATTATGAATTTTTCGTTTTTTATCTCATGTTTGTCTGTTTGTTTCGTGGGAAAATGGAGGAAAGTTTCTAAAATTTGTGGCGCTGTACGGTTGTGAGTGCAGGTTTGGCTTTGTTAAGGTTAAAAGAGAGAGTTGTTAGTGATCCTTTTGGTGCTTTAGCAAATTGGAGAAATAGTGATACAGAGAATAATCCGTGTTCGTGGTTTCGCGTCGTGTGTTCTAATGACAAAGTTGTAATTTTGTAAGTAACTATCTCTTCTGCTTGTTATCTTAAAGCACAACGGCTATTCTGCTTAGTCACTAATAGAAGAAGTTAAATTTTGAGCCTTTTTAGTGTTCTTCATACTTTTAATTCAGTGATCATATGGACGGTTCCAGATGTAGCTGTCTTAGGCTCAAAGTGGCTGTAATTTTTGGATAAGATCGTTATCAATTTAGGTAGAAGAAGGATATTGACTACGAGTTATGGGTTATTGTTGGAGATTATTCACTACATATATTAGTTAGATTTAATGAGATGCGAAGAATTTGAGATTTAAATAACCAAGTAGAATAGTTTGTTCAGATAGTAATGCCCTGTAATAATTGATAATTACGGATCTTATTAACGAAGTCAATTTTGTTTAAAACTGTTATTTGTTTCAAGTCAATGGGAGATATCAAGTGATAATGGTATTATAATTTGATTGGTTTTCAAGTAAATTGTTTAGGAAGATAAATGGGTGTAATTTGCAGGAACTTGAAAGATCTATGCCTTGAAGGAACTCTGACACCTGAGATTAGAAGTCTTACTTACATAAAGTCTATGTAAGTTTCTGTAGTTTTCTAGCCAATTGCATTTATGTTTTTTCATTTTTTTAGTTCTCTATGTTATATCTTTTTTCTTGACATCGTGATGATTCTGTGTATTGCTGTAGTATTTTACGCAACAACTCTTTCACCGGAATTATTCCTGAAGGATTTGGAGAGCTGAAGGAGTTAGAGGTGTTGGATCTGGGATACAATAACTTTAGTGGACCTCTACCAAATGATCTTGGCATTAATGATTCACTGACACTACTGTAAGTTGATAGCATTTAATGGTCCAATCTCATTGCAAGCCACCCAATTTTATCTGCAGTACAGTGACTCACTTCTCTGCTTACTTTGCAGTTTATTGGACAACAATGAGATTCTTGGTGGCCTATCTCCCGAAATATCAAGAATTCAAATACTTTCTGAGTCACAAGTAGATGAAGGCGAACTATCTAATGCCGCTAAAAAAGGACTGTCTTGTAACAAAAGATCCATTATATGGTATATTACGACATAGGTTTAGTTTTTGGTGTCTTCAAGTTGGTATAATATTCCCAGTGATAGATCATATGAAGTCTTAAATGAAGTTTAGTAGAACAAATTTGTTGTCCATGGTTCTTATATCTTACAACATGACATACACTGTACATTTTGAAACATAATTATAATTTATAGAAGAAATAATCTGCTCCGTTTTTCCATAAGACCTTTCAATTAATTGTGATTTGCTTTTTGTGTATATGCTTTCACTAGTAGTTTCTTTACTATATCTTGTGTCTCTCTTTTCCCCGCACTTATGATCTTTTTATCTTTGTTAGTAATGGTGTCCATCATGAAGACACTGTTCAAAGGAGATTGCTGCAAGAGAACGAGCAATTCGGTAGTTCCAGTGGTACCGCTCCCTCTTCCGCTTCCCCTGCTCCACTGTTAGCTCCAATTCCATCTGCTTCTGCTGCCCCCACAAATACAACAGAGGGAAATACATCAATCTCTACTCATAATGGTTCTACGTCACCCCCTCCCATTTTGGCACCAGCTCCTTCCCATTCACCTCCAACTCGTGACTCTTCACGAAGGACACAAAAATCTGATGGGCATTCTTCAAAACGCCTCAAGGTTCTGGGTGGAATTATAGGGGGTGCCGTATTTTTCATTGCAATAATTGGCATATATCTCTACAGAAGCAATAAGGTATCTACTGTCAAACCTTGGGCCACAGGGTTGAGCGGACAGCTTCAGAAAGCATTTGTAACCGGTAATTCTTGTTCTCAGGTGTCAATCATTTGTAAGGATATCTATGGTGCCAATCGATCAAATAAAAACACTTAGGCACTTGCTGAAAACAAGAGATTTTCGGAAGGTTGAAATGTACACTATAATGATTGGCACCAAACTATTTCCTAGGCCTTGAACTGAACATGCATATCTCACCATCCCCTTAGTCACATATTTCTATCGTGTTGATATTTCGGGTTTGTGTCAATATGCTTATAAGATTTGGAATATTCATTTCAGGTGTTCCAAAGCTCAAGAGGTCTGAGCTTGAAGCTGCTTGTGAAGATTTCAGTAATGTAATTGGTTCTTCACCAATTGGTACGGTGTACAAAGGAACACTGTCTAGCGGAGTAGAAATAGCAGTCGCCTCCTTGGTAGTGGCATCTGCTAAGGATTGGTCAAAGAATTTAGAAGTGCAGTTTAGGAAGAAGGTAATGTATCAACAATCGTTTATCTGTAAGCGACTTTGATGACCTTTCTTAATTATTTCTTTGGTTATGGTTTCAGATTGACACATTATCGAAAGTGAACCACAAAAATTTTGTCAATCTTATTGGTTATTGTGAGGAAGAGGCGCCTTTCACTAGAATGCTGGTGCTTGAATATGCTCCTAATGGAACACTCTTTGAACACTTACACAGTAAGTACTTAACTATTGTTATCCTGCTATCTTTTGGAAAAATTCTATATTTTTGGTTGATTTTCTTTCAGCCAGTTGATTTCGTAAGCCTGTTTATATTCTGAAAATAGTACTATGTCCTTCGAAGAAAGTAATAAATTTCTTTGTTACTGTGGATGTTAGGAAAATACAGAAGCATAGTCTGTAATATTCTGAGTAATTCCAACTACCTAATTCTTATGTGACTTCAATATAACCTAATAGAATGTAACATTTTGATGTGCTTCAGACTTACAAGCTCGAAGTGTAACATTTTATTCAGGAGAAGCAAATTATCAGTTCATTAAATTAAATGTCTAATATTCACATACTCACTGAAGGCTTACTTTTATACTGGCTATTCCTTTTAGTAGTTAGCTTTACTTCGAGTCTTGCATAAGATGCTGATTTTTTTCGGTCCTGCAGTTCAAGAATCAGAGCACTTGAACTGGGGAATGAGACTACGAATTGCAATGGGTATGGCTTACTGCCTAGAGCATATGCACCAAATGAATCCACCCATAGCTCACAATTACCTAAGCGCTTCAGCCGTCCATCTCACTGAGGACTATGCTGCCAAACTGTCAGACTTCAGCTTCTGGAATGGGAGAGTCACAGCTGACATGGAAGCGACTAGCAAGAACCTCTCAAATGCTCCGTCATCTAACCCAGAAGGCAACATTTACAGGTTCGGTGTAATATTATTGGAAATGATGACGGGCAGGCTCCCTTACTCGGTGGACAACAGCTCTCTTGAAGACTGGGCATCTGATTATTTGAGTGGGGAACAACCCCTTCGACAAATGGTTGATCCAACTCTAAGCTCTTTCGATGAGGAGCAGCTAGAGAAATTTGGTGAAGTGATAAAATTTTGTGTTCATCCTGTTCCAGAACGGAGGCCAACAATAAGAGAAGTTACTGCAAGATTGAGAGAGGTTACTGGTATAACACCCGATGGAGCAATCCCGAAACTTTCTCCTCTTTGGTGGGCAGAACTTGAGATTTTGTCGACTGATGCAACGTAGAATATGAATTTAAGAAGATTGTAAGTATGAAAGCTTCAGATTTGCTCATCTACTTTAGTTGGTTAAGCACAAAACTCAGTTGCCTTTTGATCAATACCATTTGTATTTACGGGAGATTGATGGAATTCAGTTGTACATATCCGAGATTTGGGAAATCGCGTAAATCTTTCCTCTCTTTTTTCCCCTTGAAAAATTTGGCTGTGGAAATGCATAAGAAAGAACTTGTTGTACCATTTAATTATAAAAGTTTCTTCCATTTTTGAATGTTGATGTGCTCAAATCAATTTCTTAGTAATCTTCAATGTCCAAATTTTGCTAGCTCTTTTCCATCTCTGACTGTTTCAACCAAGAAGTTGTTAACAACTGTAGATAGCTAAGTTCGAAAATTCTGTAATTCTGGAATCAAATTTGAAGGAAAGTTCACGCGGTGCCACAAATTGCTACTCGTAAACAAAGAAAACGTGCGAAGATCAAGGAAATGTTAAACTACATTACACGAAGACTATCGGTTCTTAAGTTCATACTTCATAGTAATACGACTGTCGAGAAAGTAGAAAGACATGAATGTATTATTCAAAATGTCACAAAGGGCTTTCAGACACGTTTGAAATTGCCGTGTTAAGGATTAATGTAAAATAAAATTAATGACAAGTAATTTGTCTGCATCCATTTGCCATATGATTTAAGTTATGATAACTTGTATAAATAAAGCTGGAAGTGTTTAATAATTTAAGATTAATATGAGGTCAATTTTTTTTTAACTATATGATTTTTTTTCTTAATTTTGTCTCGATCTAAAAAATTTTACCTAACTAATTTTTAAAAATATTAACCAATTGTACCTTTCATTCATTCAGTTATATTATTTCAGATATCCCATTTAAATCACATTTAAATTATAAATGATTAACTAAAATTAAATAAAAAATACGTTTAAATCACACATTAAAAATCCCAACTCATTACCATCACATTACACCAGCCAATGATTTCATATGATTTAACTCTTAATAATTTCATAAATAAAGCTCAATACGTTTAATAATTAAAACTTTCAAAATTAAGCTAAAAACAAAACTTTTACAAATTGATCATTCATCACTTTTTTGAAAAAAAAAATTGCGACTTAAAAATGGGTTAATCAACTCACAGGCTAGTCTCTAGAAAATAAAAACTAAAAAAATAACAAAAGCAAAAACAAGGTAGTTGAAACCAAAGTCGTGGCCAGTTGCCTGTCCAATTTTCTGAGCTCGGGTTAGGTGGCCCCATTGCCTCAGACCAACCCTGTATCTATAAGCCTCTAGGTATATCTCTTCAACAATTGCCAACACACAAAATTTTAAAAACAAAACAAATTAAGAAAAAACCATATCATGCCAGCCAGTTATTATATAATCTTCCATTACACAGAATACAGAGGTCGAAAATGTTACTTCAAATTTTCAATAATAATATAAGGAAGGTGTTCTTCACGTAAACAACAGTAGAAGAATACCAGTCGTTGACATGAAGCTTAGTAGCCTACACGTCCGTCAAAATTTAGCAAATAACAAACTATTTATATCCACTCCATCCGATGTCTCATCTCAAAAATTCACAAAGCTTTCTTCTTCAGGATCCTGAATTCCAGAAATATGGCAAGCAACAACCTCAAAATTTTCATCTCATCACTGCTGATGTTTCAGTTGGTCTTACCTTCGTTAGCTACTTATGAGAATGGCCCAATAGCCGAAAAGAAAGTTGAAGTGGTTGTTGAAGGCATGGTGTACTGTCAGAGCTGCAAAAATTTTGGAACATGGTCTTTGTCTGAGGCTGAGCCAATCCCTTCTGCTAAAGTAAGTGTTGTCTGCAAAAACGAAAAAGATCAAGTCAATTATTACAAGGCATTTGAAACAGATGGCAATGGCTACTTCTATGGAGAACTTGAAGGATTCAAGATGAGCAATTGTTTGTTGGAACATCCCCTCCAATCATGCCATGTTAAATTAGTTTCATCTCCCCTTCAAAATTGTAGCCTCTTATCCAATGTTAACTATGGAATGTATGGTGCCCCACTTCGTTTTGAGAAGAAACGATTGACAGGAACGAATTATGAGGCTGTGATTTATGCTGCAGGGCCATTGGCTTTCCGTCCAACTAACTGTCTTCCCACACCTCAGTACTAAAGCTACAAGAAATATCAATTTCCCTTGGCCTATGATTGACCCTTATTTTTATTTTCAATGTAACGGTGCCTTATAAGTTGAGCTCTCATCTTGCTCTTTTTCTTGATTAAATTGAGTTTTCCTTGCATGCAGCATTGACTTTTAACCTCCTCACTTCCTTGATTTGTTTCTAAAACTCCTTTTCAGTTGTTTGCCGATTATCCTGTATTCTAAAAGAACAAATCATTGCAATATTAGGAGATAATTGAGTTCTGCATAAAATTAGATTTTCATGAGAAGCTGGAAAATATAGAGCCATCTACTCAAGATAACTGCCAAATCAAAATATATTTCAACTAATAAATTGAAACATTTCTAGCGAGGAAAAAAAACACACCAACCTTTTCTTAGAAGTTCAGTCACATTCCAAGCATCCTATTTATCTCATCCATAGCCTCCTTTCTAAGCATAGTTGGCTCAAACAAATCACAGTCCCTTGATTTGCTGAATGATTTTGGTGGAGCCTGATGCAGTGGTTCTGAGTCATCATTAGGAAGAATGGAAAACCCAACAGGATCTTGATTTCTAACTGGTGATTTCTCCTGCTTCTTGGGTCTCTTTGCCCTCACAAAATCTATTGGCTTGCCAAACATGTTATTGATATCATCCATAGCCTCCTTCAAGTTGATTGTGGGATCTACTAAGCCGTGGTGGCAAACATTTTCCACCTCTGGCTCATCTAAAATGGCAGACCCAACAAACCTATGAACAACGGTATCCCCTCTAGCTTTACCAGAGGTGATCTCACTGCATCCAGATAATCAGAACTATCAGATGGAAGATCATTTGGACTTGTAAATACAAAACCATTTAAACGTGTAGTAGATGAACTGGAGCCTTGAGACACATTTTGAAGTTCATTCTGCTCTAAGTTCTCTTCCCTGTCATTTCTTACTCCAATATCATCACTTTCTTTGACATCAAAAAAAATTTGGAATGGCTCTGGTGGGGGCTGGCAAATTTGAGCACTATCATGTTGAAGCAGTGAAACTCCTTTTTCTTCTTTACTGATGACTCAATTGTTTATCCGCATCTTCACCAACGAACAACTCAAATCCATTTTCCGATCTAGCATTTTCTTTCTTTTGGCTTCTGTGTGAGCTTCTTCCAGTTGCACCTACATCAGAGGGCTCTGAACATGCTGTTAATGGGCATTCATAGCCTTCTTCATGTTTATCGTGGGATCCACCAAAACATGATGGCAAGCACCTTCTGTTACAGACTTTCCAACAATGGCATTGTCAACAAAATTTACCATGGCCATATCGTCACCAGCTGATATTCTAGGCTCATCAGATTCTCTATTAGCAATCACTTGCGCTTGGACATACTTCTGCTTCGAGTTTTACCAATATCTTCCTTTTTCATGTCATTCAATCCAGTATTAGACATTGCTGCCAAAACCTTAACGTGGTTAGGTTCCATCAATTGTTTTACATTCCAAGAGCTTTCACTCAATATCTCCTTGGTCTCAGTATTTTTATCATCAGGAAATGTACATCAACCCTCAACTCTTCCCATGTTTCACTCTTGTCGTCATTCTCCTTGGTATGGACAGTAATACTCCTAGCAGACAGAGGCATCCTGAAAATTCTGCGTTCTTGCTGCTGCAGAACATCTGCCCATATTGGATAACTGAAAAGTCTTTGCCGACATAAATAGACACCATATGCATAAGAAAACAAAATACTACCCGGACTTCCTTCTTATTGTGTCTCTCCATTCAATGAAGAAACTGCTCATAAGATTTCTGCAACTCATCAGCAGGCTCTGCAAGGCTGTTCAAAAGTTGATGGAAGGTAGAAAGAGCTAGTCTAAATTTCCAAAATATATGTTTCAGAATTTGAACAAAGTAACCAATCACATCTACGTATATTGATGTTCATTGAGAGTAGACAAAAACTAAATTTACTGCAGGTCAAAAATCAAGCAGCAATGTAAACCTGTGCATTATCGAAGGTTTTATGAGCAAAACTTTTACCAATGAAAATTTCAGATATACACGCTTCAATGAAAATTTCAGATATACAGGCTTTACTTTTGCAGCAGATGATACATTTTCTCAGCTTCCTCAAATTTCTTCATCTTCTCATAATACAGAGCACATCATAGAACAAAGGCCGTTTCGCCTCCATGGCTTTCAACAGCGATTTTGGATCATCCACGAAATCCATCTAATCAATCTCAACAGACGCACAAGAAAAAATATTTAAAATTAAAATCTCAAATTT